>JAODAL010011796.1:0-98278 GCA_025379985.1 Phyllomedusa bahiana
ATAGTTTGGCTGCCTAAAAAAATTTTTACGCACCGTCACTTTTTACGACAAGGGTTATCTTCATGGCCTGAAACCTCACACTGCGCTTTTTAAATTTTGTTGTTTTTACCAGGGAGTCAAATAAACAGTAAATTTACCTTCATGGGATCTAAATTTTTCTTTTTTTTTTGTCCGCACACATATTCCCTTTACGCAAGAGAAAAAAGAAGAGATTTATCATTTTATTTTTCTGAGTTTAGGCAAGGGGTGAATTTTATTTCTAAAACTGCATTTTGGGGTGAACATTTTATGTGAAAAATGGTTCATCTGCATTTTATGTAGTGGTGTTTTTTAGGGAAACAAAAAAATCTTAAACCATTGAAAAACCCTGCAGGGGGGAAAACTGGGAAAATACCAATAATGCTAAAGTTGCCAGAAAAGTGCAACACTTGTGTAGTCATACAGCACACCCTAAAAAAGTTACTTGAAATAAAGGAACACTTAAAGTGCACCCCATTTTATTAATTACTTTAAACAGGGGCTATTTAAAAAAGATTTTTTCCCCCAATACATTGCGCTAAAATTTTTTTTTTTTCAGAGTAATATTCTTATCTCCGCTTGTGTACATAACTTTCAGGTTTAAAACGCCCACCCTCTTTGCCCAATACCCAGGGCGGGATGGTGACGTCACTCCCTCTGTTCTTACAACAAAAAGGGAGCCTGTTTATTCTCTTACTGACAAATTGTTAACTTTTTTAAGGGGCCTTCTGCCCTGCTGTTAAAACCCCTTATCCCCATGCCATCTAACAGGCTCACTAAAAATTGTATCACTGCTGAGAGCCACCCACCCGAACAGTAAGGGGACCTAAAGCTGTTTGTAAAAGGTTTTGTGAAACCGCATGGTGAGAACCCCCTATTTAAACACTGAATATTAATATTCTTTTATAATTCATTTATCATTAGATAGCAGAAACCCCCAAAAATTCATTCAAAACCCCGAAAAAAGCCTAAAATTTTTCAAACCCAACTAGACCTCTGAATTGCCTGACATTAAATTGTTTGGAAGGAAAGCTTCAGTACGGGTATCAGAAAAAGCTTTGACTGAGC
This sequence comes from Phyllomedusa bahiana, assembly GCA_025379985.1. NCBI lineage: Eukaryota > Metazoa > Chordata > Amphibia > Anura > Hylidae > Phyllomedusa > Phyllomedusa bahiana. The sequence continues at coordinate 1,087 of JAODAL010011796.1, forward strand.
CGAGCGACGGGAAGGAACAAAAGAACGGACCACCAGGACTCAGCGCGGAAACAATGTTATTTTTTAAAAAGACAGCCCTTAATTTATCAGAATCCCCTTCCCCCAACCCCCAAATTATCATACTCCATCTATGTAAAAACGACACACTTAAAGAGTTGTCCCCTACAGAGTTTCATAGGATGCCATGAAATGAAAATAAACTCTGTCACTTCTGGATCAGACTGACTAATTTGCAATACAGCTCCATGGTGAATTTCAACTCTCTGTTTTCAGTTGCTAATAGCTCAGAAGTTTCTGAAACTGCTTGCAGAAGTTTTATCTGATCCCTCAAACAAAAGCCCTAATTTACAGATCTGTATACTTACATAAATCAAGCTTTTTACTGCCCAGCAGCACAGAGGGCCTGCCAAGACCTGTGTGATGAACGTCCACTCACTGCTATCACATAAAAAAAACAGCAGGGGGTGAGATGTTTACAGGTCGATTACTGATGGGAACTGGAAACAGCCAGGAAGGTCAAAAATTCACTTTGTAACTCCTTAACAAAAACAGATGAACAAAGCAAATATTGAAAATGTCTTTATTTTTTTGTTCCCTACAATTTGATAGCTATCTTTGTAGCGAGACCAACCCCTTTAAACAAACAACCCTAAAGGCTGTTTAGGGATGTCACACGGCTTATTTTGGAGTGCATTTTGCCGTGTTATTTTCAGGACATACTGCACTTAATACGTGGGGAAAATGCCCCCATAATACGGTAAACCACAGCGTCTTATAGAGAAATAAGGATTATGCCTCCTCTTCCCTGCTTGTACAAAATGATCATATTGTACCACGGGGAGATACGTGACATGTCAATAATTTGCGGCGAATACGTGCCCGCGAGTATTCATATCTGTGGCCCTAAAGACACGATTTACTGCACCACGTACTGTACGCGCCGCAGTACATTGTGTGGAAACATAACCCTTTACACGTCACAGGACCAAATACCAGGTATCGATAATCCTGACCAGTATTAGCTCTGTTTAGGGGCCTTGTACAACGGCACACAGAGGGGCGGCTTTTTGACCGCAGTTGGTGGATCAAGGCCCCTCCCCCTTCGCGCCGACATGTTCATGTTTCCGTTCGGAAAACCGGGCGGGAGAATGAACAAGTTGTAATGTTTTTTCAGACCGCCAGTGAAAATCCATTTAAGTCCCGTGTAAAAGGTTGACACCAGTTTAAACAGGCGGCTTTGAAAACCCGAAAACTGCTGTTAAAACCGGGTGAAAACACGACGTGGGACACGCACTTAGCCTCGTTCACACGGCTTATTTCGCCGCGGATTGGCGCCGTACTGCGTGCCGGATTAGCGCAGCAGTATGGCGCCAACCTCCACAGTAATTACAGTAATTCCACTGTTCTCATTAGAGAACATTGGATTTCCGTCGCTCCTCCCTGCATGGCGACCGCCCGGCGGTGAGAAGTGACATGCACATTATCCATTTAGACTCTCGGTTCACATATTTTGATCAAAAGAATCTTAACGCCCACGACTTATCAACGTGGCGCTCTCAATCTCGGATCGGGCAGTCCTATCCTATCTCTACCTCTCAATCGAGCAAATCAGGCCTCCCGCTGGGTCCAACCGACCTCCATTATTCAGAGAGAAAAAATAAAAAACACCACCCTGCAAAGCTGCCCTTCTTAATGACCAGCCTGTGAGACGAGAGATCTGGGCGGGGACAGAAACACAAAAAATGGAATAACACCCCCTTCCTTTCCATCTAGGTTAAAAATCAATGTACAACCAAATATAACGTATGTATTCGGGCACACAAAAACAATTCTGAACAAACGTATGCAAACCTGGTGCCACTGCAGGGCTGCGGCACACATGAAATTATAACATGTACGCACACAAACCGCCGCCAGCGGCACATTGCTCTGCAAAAAGAGCAATACACTATGCACACTACGTTGAAAGAATCCCTAAAGAAGCATTTATCTATCCTATCATACATGAAAAAACATTGAGACACTTCGTTCACACATAATTTGATCAAAAGATGCTTAAGCTGCCCACGACTTTCGAACTGGTCTCAAATACGGCAAGTCCTAAACCTATCTTACCTCTCAATCGAGCCAAATCAGGCCTCCCGCTGGGTCAAGCCGACCTCCATTATACGTAGAGAAAAAATAAAAAACACCCAACCTGCAAAGCTGCCCAGTTCTATGACAGCCTTGAGAGTGGGCGGGACAAAACACAAAATTGAAGCACCCCTTCTTTCCATCTAGGTAAAAAATCATTGTACAGGGGGGGGGGGGGGGGGGGGGTGACCAAATATAACGTAGTTTCTGCACAAACAAAACGTTTCTGAAAAGAACGGTATGCACAACCTGGGGTCCACTGGCAGGGCTGGCGCACAACATGAATTATTACATGTACGCACACAGACCGCCGCCAGCGCACATTTCTGCAAAAAGAGCAATACACCTACGTGGAAATCCCTAAAGAAGCATTTATGCTATCTATCATACATTAACAAACTTTGAACTCTCGTTTCACATAATTTGATCAAAAGATGCATAAGCTGCCCACGACTTTCAACGTGGTCTCAAATCGGGCAGACCTATCCTATCTCTAACCTCTCAATCGAGCCGCCTGCGGCGGTCTGTGTGCGTACATTATAATTACCATGTGTGCCGCAGCCCTGCCGAGTGGCACCAGGTGCATAAACGTTTATTTTCAAAATGTTTTTTGTGTGCAGAAACATACTTTTATATTTGGTGTACATGTGATTTAACCTAATGAGAAAGGAAGGGGTGCTTCCATTTTGTGTTTCTGTCCCCGCCCACTCTCACAGGTGGTCATAAGAAGGCAGCTTTGGCAGGTTGGAGTGGTTTTTTATTTTTCTCTTCTGAATAATGGAGGTCGGTTTGACCCAGCGTGAGGCCTGATTGGCTCGATTGAGAGTAGAGATAGTATATGACAGGCCCCGATTTGAGAATCACGTTGAAAGTCGTGGGCAGCTTAAGTCCAATCTTTTGATCAAATATGATGTGAACCGAGAGTCCTCAAAGTTTTTTCATGTAGATAGAAAGCATAAATGCTTTTTTAGTGGATTTCACGTAGTGTATTGCTCTTTTTGCATGAAAGTGCCGCAGGCGGCGGTCTGTGTGCGTACATGTAATAATTACATTGTGCCGCAGCCATTGGGGGGGGGGGGAGAGGGGGCCAGTGCACCCAGGTTTGCCATACTTTTTTCAAAATTTTTTGTGTGCAAAACATACGTTCAATTTGGTGTACATTGATTTTAACCAAGAGAAAGGAAGGGGTGCTTCCATTTTTGTTCTGACCCTGCCACTCTCACAGCTGTCCATAAGATGGGCACGTATGCAGGTTGGGTGTTTTTTTAATATTTCTCTGCTGAATAATGGAGGTCCGGTTGACCCAGCGGGAGGCTGATTGGCACGATAGAAGGTAGAGATAGGATCGGACTGCCCGATTGAACCACGTTTGAAAGTCGTGGCAGCTAAGCATCTTTTGATCAAAATTATTGAACCGAGAGTCTCAAAGTTTTTTTCAAGTAAGATAGATAGCATAAATGCTTCTTTAGGGTTTTCCACTAGTGTATTGCTCTTTTTTTTTGCAGAAATGTGCCGCTGGCGGCGGTCTGTGTGCGTACATGTATAATTACATGGTGTTGCCGCAGCCCAGCCAGTGGCACCCAGTTGCATAACGTTTTTTCAGAAATGATTTTGTGTGCAGAAACATACAGTTATTATTTGGTGTACATTGATTTAAACCTAGATGGAAAGGAAGGGTGCTTCCAATTTGGTGTTTCGTCCCCCCCCGCCCACCTCACAAACCAGGTGTCTTAAAGAAGGGCAGCTTTGCAGTTGGGTTTTTTTATTTTTCTCTCAGAATAATGAGGTCCGGTTTGACCCAGCGGGAGCCTGATTGGCTTCGATTGAAGGTAGAATAGGATAGGACGCCCCGAGATTGAGACCCAACGTTGAAAAGTCGTGGGCAGCATAACATCGTTTGATCAAATTATGTGACCCGAGAGTCTCAAAGTTTTTTTCATGTATGAAGATAGCAAAATGCTTCTTTAGTGATTTTCCACCGTAGTTGTAATTGCTCTTTTTGGATAAATGTGCCGCTAGTGGCGGACTGTGTGTCTACATGTATAATTACATGTGTGCCGCGCCCTGCCAGTGGCACCCAGGTTTGCATAACGTTTTTTTTTTCAGAAATGTTTTTGTGTGCAGAAACTACGTTATATTTTTGGTGTACATTGATTTTAACCTAATGGAAAGAAAGGAGGGTGCATCCATTGTTGTGTTTCTGTCCCCCGCCCACTCCTCACAGCTGTCCATAAGAAGGGCAGCTTTGCAGGTTGGGTGTTTTTTATTTTTCTCTCTGAATAATGGAGTCGGTTGGACCCCAGCGGGAGGCCTGATTGGCTCGATTGAGAGGTAGAGATAGGATAGGACAAGCCCATTTTGAGACCCACGTTGAAAGTTCTGGCAGCTTAAGCAACTTTTGATCAAATTTATGTGAACCGCGAAGTCTCAAAGTTTTTTCATGTATGATAGATAGCATAAATGCTTCTTTATGGGATTTCCAACGTATTGTATTGCTTCTTTTTTTGCAGAAATGTGCCTGCTGGCGGGGTCAGTTGCTGTACTTGTATCATTACCTGTTTGGCCGCAGCCTGCCAGTTGCACCCAGGTTTCATACGTTTTTATCAGAAATGTTTTTTGGTGTGCTAAAACATACGTTATATTTGGTGTACAATGATTTTTAACCTAGATGGAAAGAAGGGGTGCTTCCATTTTGTGTTTCTGTCCCCCTCCACTCTCACAGCTTTCATAAAAGGCACTTGCATGGGGGGAGGTTGGGTGTTTTTTTATTTTTTCTCCATCTGAATAAGGGAGGTCGTTTGAAACCAGTCGGTTAGGCCTGATTGGTCTCGATTGAGAGGTAGAGATAGGATATGGACTGGCCCGATTTGAGACCACGTTTGAAAGTCGTGGCAGCTTAAAGCATCATTTTTGATCAAATTTATGTGACCGAGAGTCTCAAAGTTTTTCATGTATGATAATAGCATAAATGCTTCATAGGGATTACCACGTATGTTTGCTCTTTTTTATGCAGAAAATGTAGCCGCTGGCGCGGTCCTTGGTGCGGTACATGTTATAATTACATGTGTGCCGGCAGCCCTGCCAAGTGGCCACCCAGTTTTTGCAATAACGTTTTTCGAAATGTTTTAGTGTGCAGAAACATACTTATATTTGGTGTACATTGATTTAACCTAGATGGAAAGGATGGGGTGCTTCCATTTGTGTTATTCTGTCCCCCCGCCCACTCTCACAGGCAGTCATAAGAAGGCAGCTTTATGCAGGTTGGGTGTTTTTTTATTTTTTTCTTCTCTCTGAATAATGGACTAGGTCGTTTGACCCAGCGGGAGGCCTGAATAGGCGTCTATTGCGAGTAGAGATAGAAAGGACTCGGCCCGATTTTGAGACCGTAACGTTGAAAGTTACGAGGGCAGCTTTAGCATCTTTGAGCAAATTTAATGTGAACCGAGAGTCTCAAAGTTTTTTCATGTAATAGATAGCATAAATGCTTCTTAGGATTTCCAGTAGTGATTGCTCTTATTTGCCAGAAATGTGCCGCTGGCGGCGGTCGAGTGGTTGCGTACATGTATAATTACATGTGTGCCGCAGCCCTGCCAGTGGCACCCATGTTTGGCATACGTTTTTTTCAGAAATGTTGTTGTGTGCAGAAACATCCTTATATTTGGAGTGTACATTGATTTTAACCTAGATGAAAGGAAGGGGTGCTTCCATTTTGTGTTTCTGTCCCCGCCATCCTCTCACAGCTGTCATAAGAAGCAGCATTGCAGGTTGTGGTTTTTTATTTTTTCTCTCTAATCATGGAGGTCGGTGACCCAGCGGAGCCTGAATGCTCGAATTGAGAGTAAAGGATATGATAGGTCCGGCCCGATCTTTAGGATCAACGTTGAAATTACGATGGCAGCTTAAACATCATTTGATCAAAATATGTGAACCGAGAGTCCTCAAATTTTTTTCATGTATGGATAATGAGCATAAATGCTTCTTAGGTGATTTCCAACGAGTGTCAATGCTCTGTTTTGTTGCAGAAATGTCCGCTGCGGCGGTCGTGTGGCGTACATGTATAATTACTGTGTGCCGCAGCCCTGCCAGTGGCACCCAGGTTTTGCCTACGTTTTTTCAGAATTTTTTGTGTGACAGAAACATACTTATATTTGGTGGTAACATTGAATTTATAACCTAGATGGAAGGGAGGGGTGCATCCATTTTGGTTTTCTGTCCGCCCACTCTCACAGGCTGTAAAAGACAGGGCAGCTTTTGCAGTTGGGTGTTTTTTTATTTTTTCTCTCTGAATAATGAGGTCGGTTGACCCATCGGAGGCCCTGAGTGGCTCATTGAGAGGTAGAGATAGGATAGGATCTGCCCGATTTGAGACCACGTTGAAAGTCGTGGGCAGCTTAAGCATCTTTTGATCAAATTAATGTGAACCGAAGTCTCAAAGTTTTTTCATGTATGAGTAGATAGCATAAATGCTTCTTTAGTGGATTTCCCGTAGTGGAATGCACAAATCCAGGCGCAATAACGCGCCGTGATAATGGAAGGTCTATGGGAAACCATGGCGGGCCGCGCCCCCGGCCCCTTATTCAAGCCGAATTGCCGAGCCAATCCGGCTCTGCATTCCGGCTTGAATAAGCCTGTGAAAGAGGCATTACCGTATCAAACACACCCACAAAAAATGCCTATACTTATAATCATACAGGCACATGTTTCCACACACACATGCACTTTTCCTCACTTACACTAACCTTCATGTTAGATAATGTACATTGCAGGCAGTCTCCCTCAGTTGGCCTATCTCCTGACAGTTGTACAGTGGGGTCAGAAGTAAGATAAGAAAGTAGATTAACTAGCTGCAGAAAAGGGAGTCCAGTCAGAGAGCACTAATAGATAGTAAAGATAATTTTTTTCTTCTTGTTTTGATGTAATGGAAACTGCTGTTCAGTAAGCCATTCCTCACTCTCCAACCCGACCCAACAGCTTAGGAAGCTCTGACTGTTGCTGTAGAGGCAATAACCAGTCATCACCCTCATCCGATGTTACACAATGCTGAGGAACAAGACTGTTGCGGATGCACTACTTGCAGTACAAGCAATCATTCTCTTTATTTTTACGTTAGTGTCTGACACGGAGTGTCTCGGGTTCACCAATGAAGTTAAAGGGGTTGTCTCGCTACAAAGAATAGCTTTCAAATTGTAGGGAACACAAAATAAAGACATTTTCCAAATATATTGCATTGTTCCTCTGTTTTCCCTAAAGAGATACAAGTGAATTTATACCTCCATGGCTATTTCAGTTCCCTCAGTAACCGACCTGTAACAAATCTCCTGGGGCTGTTTGTTCAATGAGATAACAGAGAGTGAGTCATCACACAGGTCAGCAGTGTCAGTCAGTGTCCTGTGCTGCCAGACAGTAAAAAGCTTGATTTATCTCAAGTAAACAGCTCTGTAATTAGGGCTTTTGTTTTGGGGATCAGATAAGAAGTCCTTCAAGTAGTTTGAGAAGCTAATCTAATCTAATTAGCATCTGAAAGCACAACAAAGCTGTACAAGCAAGGAGCTTATGCAAATTAGTATGAACCAGGAAGTGACAGAGAATTTCTTTCATGCATTCTTTGAAACCCTGTGGGGAGACAACTCCTTTAATTCTCAGCGGCCACCAGTGGAGATGATTCTTGATGCCCACTAGTGGAGCTGATTGTCGGAGCCACCCTACAGTTACTCTACATGACTGTATATACTGCACATGACTCTTGCACTCTGCAGTGGTAGTCTTCTGTTTTCTTCTGGCTCCTAGTGGTTCGCTGCAGTGGTCACGTGTCTTTTCCTGGCATTACCATTCAAATGTGAACGGCTCCAAACAGTGATATAAGGAAAATGACTCCTGCAGCCAATCCGTGGCTGAAGTGGTGATTTCCATTTTGACCAGAAGCTGTAAAAAAAAAAGAGAGTGAGGACAGAGCTTTAATATATCCAAGGTTAGAGGAGAGGTGAGTATAAGTTTTTATTTCCATACATCAGCAGTATCTTATCCATGTTAGATACATCATGCAGGCAATCTCCTCAGTTGGAAGATCCCCTGACACATGTACAGGGGGTCAGGAGTACAAATAAGAAAGTAGATAACTAGCTGCAGAAAGGGAGTCACAGCAAAAAAAAAGACTGTAAGGAGAATGTTTTCTTCTTGTTTTGACGTAATGGAAACTGCTGTTCAGTAAGCCATTCCTCACTCTCCAACCCAACCCAACAGCTTAGGAAGCTCTTGACTGTTGCTGTAGACAATGCAGAGAGGAGAGGCAATAACCAGAGGCTCTGGTCAGGACTCCCATCTGACATTCCCGGATGCTCAGGAAGAAGACTGTGGAGGATGCTCTACATGCAGTGCAAGCAATCCTTCATTCTTTTTATCTCCTAACCAGTGTCAGACTGGAGTGCGTGGGGCCCACCACTGAAGATAATTCTTGGGGCCCATCAGTGGAGTTGATCCTTGGGGCCCAATGAAGTTGATTCTTGGGGCCCACCAGTGGAGTTGACTCTTGGGGCCCACCAGTGGAGTTGACTCTTGGGGACCCCAGTGGAGTTGATTCTTGAGGCCCACCCTACAGTTACTATACATGACTATATATACTGCACATGACTATTGCGCTCTGCCTCTATTTCTTTACCTTTCTCCCTGAAAAACAGCCCCAATCCTGCTCTTTAAAGTGAATAGGACAGTGAAGTACTACTGCTACTAAAAGAACTGCTATTACAAGTATGAGAGGAAGAAAAAACTAAAAAGGTTGCAGATCTCTTCAATCAGCTGCTCACCTGTAGGGATAGGACACCAATATTCTAAGACTGGATATTCCTCTTAGCAGTAGATAAGAAGATTGTGAGTACTAAGGACTACATTTCTTTAACAGATGTGGCATATGATGAGCTGACCAAGACCATCACAAAGAGATTCTGGTATCCGTAGTCATATCAACACCCACTTTTATCTTTCAACATAATTTATCTAACGCATTGAATGTATTATCCACCATGTAATTTGTATAATATCCAGTAAATCCATGCTGTGGCTTGTATCTCCAGTTCTTTTTGTAATGAATAGAGCTTTGTGTATACACACAATAAACCCACTATAAGAAGCCTGTCTGTTTTCCCTTGCAGGGACTGAGATGTTTGGTACAAGACAAATTCTGCAACCAATGTTATAAGTTCTGTGTTAGATCTGCAGCTTTTGGTAATTGTGATTTCATTATGTTGTGGAAATAAATCTCAGTATTGAGACGTGTACAGACATACGGCAGGCCCCTCTCCTTAGAAAATTACACTTAATGGAATGTGAGTATTTTAGCAGTAAATTGGTAACAGGCGACCATATGATTTAAGCCATGTCTACACAACAGTGATTTACTAACAGATTTTTAAGCAGATTCGGTATTTAGAATCCACAAAAATCCAACTGGAAATCATCCCCATAGACGTCAATAGAAAATATAAGCTACACAGCTCGAATTTCAAACCTGAAAACTGGGTCAAGAAACTTAGAACATGTTCTATAACCCGTCATATTTCACTTGAAAACGGCAGATTCTAGTCCCGATCAATTGAATGGGACGGCTGAAATCCGAAAACCACATCAAAAAACCAGGACCAGAACAGAAATGAAAACCGAGTGTAAAGTACTGGTCGGCTTCTGATTAGAATCTGTAAAGCATTTTGTCTAGAGATAGGATACTATAGAATATTATTAGAATACACGGTATAGGCCTCATGTATCAGAAGTGAAATAAAGTGAGATCTAATCACAGCGTGGCTTTAATTTCTTTACAGCATCTATGAAATGATAAGGTGTTTTTTATCTTTGACATTGATGGTATTTCTACAAGATTAATATCTGATAGGTTGGGTACCCACCTCTAGGATCATTTCCCTTAGGTTATACCTACATAGCACAGAAATACCATCAGATTTTCGGCGGTTTCAGTATTTTGAATTGGCCGAAAATCCGACGGTACACTGTGCTGCATAAAAAAAAAACCCTGCTATAGACTATTCAGCACGGATTTTTTACCTTTGAGTTTAAAATTCGGAGTAATATGCAACATATTGCATATTCCGCAGGATTCCAGGGAATGCCGTCAGATTCCCGTACATTCAATTGTATAGGCCGATGACAAGACTGAAAACCGACCGCGGTTTTTGGGCGAAATGTATGTATTTTGGAGTTCAGACGCCATTTTTTTGCGTGCATTATTAGCGTAGAATATGCCTGAATCTATTAACCTGTTCTACTGCAGGTCATAAATTTAGCACTTTCTAGCTACAAAGTGACACTTCTGGCTCAGGTAAACCACTTTTAAAGTGGTCTGCCTGTTACAGCAATAATGTGCCTGATTTTGCTGTCCTGCAGTTCTAAATGTGTAGCTTCGTAAGGTTTGTAGTGTGACCCGCCTCCTGCACGCCCCCGATCTCAGGCGCATTACAAAGTACCGCATACATACGTGTGCAAATCTACGCCAAATAAAGGTCTTGCCGCGGTCGAGCAATGATAAAATGCCGTCGGATTGTGTCATATGCTGTGTGCACATAGCCTTATAGTAAATATATGCAAGTTTATTGTGCCCTGTGTAATGGCGACACAGTACTGTATTGTAAGAGCTGGTGGGCCAGCCATCCTGACAGGGTTGTTTTTCAGGCCCGCTTGCTTAGCACTGTGTGTGCTTGCTTACTGCTGATGCTTACCACTTCCTTCTCCTGCAAGCTGACAGAGAGGAAATCATGTTTCCTGGCTGTCAGCTTGAAGGAGATGGAAGTGGTGCGCTCATAGGTACTTACAAACATTGTAGCATTCAGAGTTGCGCCATAGTGCTGGGTGGAGGGGGCAGGATACACCATAAAAGGAACAGTCTGGCTCCAGAACAGGAATAGTATGTCAGTTACTGCATGTAGTGCCACAAGGGCCTGTTGTGTGAGTGCCAAGCTAGTGGGCTGGAGGCAGACACAACAAGAGGTAGCGTGTGTGAGTGAAGGGCAAGGGCTAGGTATACCTGTTTTAAGGTAAGCCGGTAGGCTAGGGATAGTGGTTGGGAGATCTGAGTGGCTTGACTCACTGTCTTCAACCTGTGATGTAGTACCTGTTTTGCTGTTTGCCATCAAGGCAATGTATGATTTTAATGGACTTTACCAACAAAGACAAGATTAAGTGGTTCGCTGGAATTTCTGCTACAGTGAGAAGGTAGAATAACGCAGCAATTTAAAGTACAATCTTGACCTGGACAACCCCTTTAATACTTAGACTTGCTTCCCCTAACATAGCTCGCTTGTAAGGCTATGTCTCCACTGCACACATTTTCGATTGGTCGTTTTCTTCAGCGCTTTTAGTTTCCGAAAAAACAACTGAAAACAGATCCCATAGACTTTAAAGGGGTTGTCTCACTACTAAGATCATAGTTAGAAATGAGGAGACCAAAAATCTAAGCATGTACGTCTTTGGTTACCATTAGCAAAGTGCTATGGTTTATGAGAACGGACCGCTTTATCTGTGCTTAGCAACGGAGTTTGAGCCCAGTTTGGGTTACACCCAGCTAAACCATTACTGGCTGTCAGCCGAGTTCTGTCCCACCCAGGTTGCAGGCGAGAACGCGCAGGATAAGGAGCAGCAATCAGTCAGTGAAGCAGCAGCTGAGGCAGTGACGTGCGTTGGATGGGTTTTCATTCACTGACTGTGATCAGTCAGTGAAGCAGCAGAGAGAGAGATCATGTGCAGTCCCATGTAAAACAATTTTACGACACAGATCTGCAGTCCCATGTAATAAACGTAAACAGATAAAGTGTATAGTTTTGTTCTGTAAATGTCAGAGGTATAATAATCTGCAGGATCTATCACTGTGTGAGAGACACAGAAAAAAAAAACTTTCCCAGAATCCTGAATGTCAAATGCCCATTCTAGTTACAAAGTATGTAAAGTATGTAGAGAGAGCGAGAAATTTAGATCTAAATTATCGAGTTACACTTAGTTTTCCACTTCCAATGATTCCAGTGACAGCTGAGAACATCTCCTTTCCTCCAGCTCACACAGAATGAGTCATCACGTGCACACTTTGAGGGCATGTCTGCAGAGAGGGAAGATACTCCTTGCTGGGAGGAGAAACTCGCCCCTCCATTTCACAAGCTAAACGTTCTGTAGTCTCCACAGCACATTATTTTTCCACTCATTTCTGCTCTCAGTTGTTTTTTGAAACGTTGCAAAAAACACCAGAGCAGGGCAGAAAATTTACTAATTAAGTCTATGTAAAGTGTTGGATTTTTTTTGGCTAATTTTTTGCAGAATTCCACAGCAATTAATGCTGTGCATTTCTGCTAAAAAAAAAAAACAAACACCAAAAAAGTGCAATAAATGTGCCAAAAACGGTCAGTTTTTGCGCTATTTTTTAAATGCACGGGACAAAAATCTAAGTTTTATGTACGGTTTTAGTTTTTTGTAAAATGCCGTGTGGACCTAGCCTTACTGTCCCTATTAACCACACCAGCCCTCTTATTTTTCTAGAGTTGGATGAGTAGAACCAAATTCATTCTCTCCAGTCACCAGATACAATGGGTTGCATGGGACGGGGTGGGACTTTCTTGTGCACTTTTGGCAAACCATATAGTATAGGGGTAACCGAATCTTTCACCAACAGACGATCTGCTTGTTTTTGTGTAAGCACAGAAATATATAATCATTATTGATTTCATGTTTGTAATTCTAATTTAAATTTGTTTGTTGGATTACAAGGAAGTTTTAAATAGATTTTAATATCTGATAGCAAAGAGATCATTAGGTAGTTGTAATCAACTTTATTCATAACGATCACTACATCTTCTCTTGAGAGAAAACTTCTGTATGACAGTGCTGACTAATCTCATTTCACTTCAGCTGATAATTATCTCTATATAGACTTATTACAAATAGCAGATAATTACATATTGATTGCTCTATTGTTCTCTTCACAGGGATAGATAGAACTATAGTTGTCCATGAGCAATACATGTTAGGAAAATAGAGTAATCTTTTCTGTACCAAAGGGGTGCAGTTCCTTCACAATTATCATGGAATTGCTGATAATATTTACACTTCTCAGACCAGAGTCAAACAGAAAGAAGGACTATCAAGTAATCCTCATATTGCTGTGCTATCTGAGCTCACAGGGGAACTCAGGGACAAGCCAGGAATTCATGTCTATAGGGGAACTTCAAAAAAAATTATATAAAAAGAGCCAACCACCAAAGAAATCCATAACATAGTTGCATATTGCTTGTCGATATGTGAAAAGAAAGATTTAGATAGTAGTGTCCCTTTAAAACTTGATATGCAAGAACTAGTTCAGAAGAGAATTGTTTGATCTTATCTTCTTCATATTTTATTATTCGCTTCATTAAATTCAGTGAACAATTGTACAATATTTGATACCATTCTTCAATAGTAGGTATTTTTTTTATTCTCTGCCAGGGGTAGTCAGGGACGCACCCAAAGACACAGACAAGTGAGGCCCTGACACTCGCCCCAACCTCTGTCCTTGCCTTTTGGGGAACCCGACTCCTTAACAGGCCGGCCCCAACCAGAAGACTGACACTGCACTGAGCTAAGTGGACACAGACAGAGACGAACAAACACAAAACACAAAAGAGTAGTCGGACGGTCCAAGTCGATAACAAGACGGGCAGCGCGGTACAAACTGGGAGAAAACCAGAAACACAAGCAGGGTCACAGAAGATCCAAAAAGTGAAGGCCAACTACTGGTACAGAATAGCTATAGCAGGCACAGGAAGAAGGAAACGGTGGCTATAAATAGGGAAAGGGAGGAAGCAGAGCATAAGGGATAGGAAACAGAAGCTGTCCATCACCAGAGAATCGATTAACCCCTAGGAGTGCGTTGGCCAGAAATCAATAAAGATCCAGGACTAAGGCTATGTTCACACGGCTTATGAGCAGGGAGTAGTTACGCCCCGCAAATACGCCGTGTGGACGGGGGCGGGAGTGGGCGGCCGTCACCTCGCCGGCCCATAGACTATCATTACTAGCGGCACATATACGCCGCTAGTAAATGACCTGTCACTTATATCCCCCCGCGGCGGATTCGCCGAGCGGGGAGAGGAGACGTAATCCATAGTTCTCTATGAGAACTGTGGATTACCATAATGACTGGGACATATTCCAGACGTAATTCGCGCACTACGGCGCGTAATTATGGACTGAAATACGTCCCATTTTAAGCCCTGTGAACATTGCCTAAGAGCTGTGTTCACACACAGGAAAGCCAAGCCGCAGTTATAGTCGCAGCGGCCATGGCCTGCGAATAGGGCCAGATGGCGCGAACATGACACTAACCTCTCGAGTCATGTCCTTAGAGAAGTAGTCCGTTTCAATGCTATTTCTGCCACTGCTCTTATTGGATCTTCTGTTTTCTTCTGGCTCCCAGAGGTTGGCTGCAGTGGACACGTGTCTTTTCCTGATATTACCATTCTGAAGTGAACTGCTTCAAACAGTGATATAAGGAAAATACATGTGACTTCTGCAGCCAATCCATGGCTGCAGTGGTTATTTCCCATTTGACCGGAAGCTTAAAGGGGTTGTCTCACTACAAGGGGTGCTTTTTATGTTAAAGATCTCGCAAAAACAAGTGACTTTGCAATATATGCCCATTAATATTGTCCTACCTATTCCTAGATATCCCCTCTTGTATGGACTGCATCAGCTCCTCAGGTCGCTATAGCTACAGACCTGTTTGTTCTATCCTGATAGGCTGCCAGCACTGGTTGCAATAGCTACAGACCTGGCTTCTACTGCAGCCTAGTAGAAGCCAGTAAAAACACCCCTAAATTCAAAATAAAACCTAGAAAGCAGGACTGAGGTGAAATGAATCGATGAAGTGAGACAACCCCTTTAAAAAAAAAAAGACCTACGGAGAGAGAGGACAGCACTTCAATATTCCTAAGGTTAAAGGAGAGGTGAGTATAAGTTTTTCTTATAGAACCATTTAACAGGTCATATGACACAGGTACTACAGGTTAGATCAAGTAGAACATCCAACATGCATATAGGAATGAACATAAGAATCACGCATATTACAAATATCACTAACGGTCACAAAAGTAAATGCACGCTAATGAGCTGAGCGGGAATACTTCGCAGGTTTATTAACCAGAAAAGTATCTAGATTTCGTCCAAGGCACCCATATGCGTTTGACTTTAACTATCTCATGCGGAGGCACAATAAGGCAGGTTCCAGAATTGTACTGGGTGTTAATTCTGTTTATAACCTCAACAATAGAAGGAGTTGTTGGTGATTTCCAATGAGTTGCAACAGAAAATCTAGCTGCGGTTAGAGTATGAGACAGAACCGTCTGGAACTGATTGGGGACTTTGTGGAAAGAAATGTCCAACAAAGCTAGGGCAGGTGTTAAATACAACCGCCGGTATAGAATTTTTTGAAGCAACGTTTCTACTTCTCTCCAGACAATCCCACCACATATGAAGTAAGGATCCTCTAATACCACACTGTCTCCAACAGAGGTGAGAGTAGCTAGGAGGAACGTGAGATAAACGGGCTGGGGTAAGATAAGCGAAGGTGAATTTTCCAAGTCAGCTCCGCATGGTTTGCACAATTAGAATATTTAGCAGTCACAGTTGCAGAGTCTAGCCAATCTGTGGAGGAATATGTGCACCCTAACTCCCGCTCCCACTTCACAGCATACTCCAGTTTTTGGGCGACTTCATCATCAAAAAGAGATTGGTATGTTGCCGATAAAGGCTTGAGATGTTTAGGTTTGTTCCAGAGTAGGCTATGGAATGAGGAGAAGACATCGGGCGGCACCAGCCAAACACAGGATTGAACTGCATGTCTAAGTTTTTATTTTCATAGATCAGCGGTGTCCTATTTAAAAAATAAAATTATCTGAAAAACCCCTTTAAGTACTGCAGTGTGTACTGCAAGCAAAATACAATCTGTTTTAAAGATGTTTAAATGTCACAAGTATATTGAGTTGTCGTTTTAAAAGGATGGTACCCCATTTCCAAAAAATACCAGGACTAGGAATGTGATTGTGGGTAACTGAGGGACAGGCCTCAGACAAGGTATTCTGGTTCCCTTAGCAAATAAGGCACATAGCCTCCCCCCCCCCCCCCCCCATGGAAAATTCCTCCCACTTCATGCCTCCTTGCGCCCCCATCCTGCCTGGGATGAAGTGGTGCATTAGGCGATCACCTGGTTAAGAACCCACCTGATGAGTTTACCTTAACATGGTAGATGGGCATATGCAGCTAGAGCAAGTTTTGCACTAGAAACCTACATACTTGTAGAAAAGCTATCAGTAATTAAATGTTTCTTGAATTTAATGTTGGTGTGGGTTTTGGTGCCAGCCGGACCTTCTGTATTTTTTTTGTCTTTATGTGAAAAGTATTGGCATAGCTGTCATAAGCATCCAAGGAGGATGAGGGTCATTCCTATTCTAAGTGACTGGTACAGCAGTTACAACAGTTACCCTAGCACCCCCTGACTCTGGTGGAACATCCAGAAAACACTGAGGTCCCCAGTCTTGATATAAGGGCAAATTAGAGAACCGCATCATTACAAGGGGAGCCCTTATTATACGGTGAAGTAGTCACAAAAAACAGATGGATGCTTCATTTATGATTGTGGGATCTTGTTTGGCAGCACCTGTAATAAGAAAAGATTTGAATGTAAAGTGAATATATAGATTTGTTGCAAAATTACCTATGATTATACAGTTTGCCATGCATTTCAATTAATTAGTTTCTACAGCATGTGCAATTCTTATACACTTCATTATGATTTTGCACTTGTTATTATGGCTGTATACATATCTAAACCATGTTAAGATGTACATATTTCAATTTGAAGCAAAGAATTTCAGTGATTGGAGTTGAAGTTTGTGGTGATGACATTTATTCCTATGAAACCCTGTACTTATATAGCCTGTGTGCTGTCTGAAAGGTCGTGTATTAATTTCAGTTCTTCTGATGGCATCAATTATCTTCAGTCAGGTTATTGAAGTTAGTTCAAAGAGTGACTTAGGCTGTGACCATACAATATAATTTAACACAGCATGGATTACCTGTGCATTCCACTGGGAATTCATGCCCCATTATATGTTAATGATAGTCTATGGTCGCTCATACTATGAACCATGGCACTGAATGTTCTGCTGCCGGATGTTAAATGTATGTTGCTGATAAAATGAGTGACCTGTCCCTTACTGACGCCGTTTCCATGCAGATTCTGCATCGGAAACAGTGTTGGGTAGACAAGACACAGATAAGGCCCCATTGTATGGGGTAATCCTCATCCAGAAACTGCAATGAGATTCAATGAATGGGCAGTCAAAAATCCATGGCAAAAATACAAGTTTATTAGATTTATGCACAAGTTCTACAAGAGTCACAACAGATATTTCCAACAGAAAAATATATCATGTGAACATAGCCTAAGGGTAGGTTCACATGGCGTATTTGCGGGGTGCCTTTCGGGGCATAATTGCGCTGCAATACACCCTAGGTACAGCCCACAAATACAGTAGTTCATTGAGAGCTATGATTACATGCCATTTTCCCCGACGCGTATTAAGCACTGGGAGAAAGAAGTGATATGCCACTTCTTCCTGACGCTTACGCGCTGGGGATTGGGAGAGTTTATAGGAGCTGGCACAGAGCATTTTATAAGTACGCGCTGGTCTACCCTAATGCAGTGTGAACCTACCCTAACAGTTTAACAGACTTTTTTTCTGAAATGCAGAAAAGATCACAAATAGCCCAGACTGAACTGGCGATGCCCATAGAACTTTATACAATAATGTGCTTGTACCAAGTATGCATATATTAATATGTATCAATGAAGAACGGACAAAAGCAAAATAATTTATAAATAATTGTTTTGGCATTAGAGACTATGTGAATGTATAAGTGTCCGTCTATACAGCAAACATTTTCAGTCGGAAATCCATGTGGATTCGGTGTTTAAAAAACATCAAAATCCGACAGTGATGCCATCCTCATAGACGTCAATTGAAAATTCAAGTTGTAGTCCACATGACTTGGATTTTCTTGTGGTCAGATTTCAAGACCGCCATTTTTTCAAAAAACTTAGAACATGTTCAATAATCCACTGTATTCTAGGTAAAAAAAAACACGTCCCAAATATTTCTGTCGGATGCACATCCAAAACCCTATAGAGATGAATGAAACTTGTTTTCCGGCGGAAAAAATGGCCTAAATTCCACATTGAAAACAGCATCAAAATACTCATTAGACAATGTGGTTTTAGGATTCAGAATCCAATAATTATTTTGACATTTGTCCTGTGGATCTTCCCTAAGAGAATAAATGCTGAGTGTTAATCTATTTCGCTAAACCTAGCAATAGCTGACCAATTCATGGGCCAATAGCCAACTGTCTTCTGCAGAGTCAGACCGTCAGAGTACTAGAGAATCCTCCGCTGGACCCAAGCTCTGACATAGTAATGTACCCCTATTATGGGGTGAACCTAACCTTGGAACCATCCGTTTAAATCATGCACGAAAAATGATTACTTTAACCCATTAAGGTCTGGCCCATTCTTGGTTTTTCGTTATCGATTTTTTTTCCTTCATTGCCTTCTAGAAGCCCAACATTTTTATTTTTCTATAAAAATTGTTTTTTGTGGGACAAGTTTTATTTTTAAATGGTACGATTCAATGACTCTTATGATGTACTGGGAAGCCAAAAAATGTTTTTGTCGGGTGGAGTCGAAAAAAACTATTTATAGGGATGTTTCTTCTTATGGAGTTCATCAAAGAAACAAATAACATTTCATATAGTGCTCGGAAAAAATGAAAGGGGAACTCTGATTGGTTGCTATAGGCAATAAAGACAGTCTTACACCAAGACAGTTTTCATACATGTCCACCATAGTTTTTGTTGTGTTTTACTAATTTCAAAAAATAAAAAACTTAAAAAAATAGCTTTGTATCATAATTTTCTGAGACCAATAAATATTTTACTTTTCAGTTGTTGGACCTATATAATTATTTATTTTTTGTCTAGTTTTTAACGGTACCAATTTAGAGTGTTTGTGTATTCTGAAGTTTTTTGTACAGTTTTCACTGTGTGGAATAAATAACATGATATTGTATTAGATTGGACTTTAATGGATCCTGCAATATTAATTATATTCATTTTTTCACATGTAATAAATGGGATTTTTTTTATTTGTAGTATTGTTTATTTTAAAAAAGTAAAAACTTTTTTTATGTTTTTTGCACAGTAACATTTATCCCTCTAGAATGTAAACATTAAAACCACTCAATTGCTCTTGTACTTATATACTGTACTATATAGTTATTTAATTGATCTCCTTTTGCACGTTGCCTATGGAAGATTATAATAGCAGTACAATCATGACAGACCTGAGGGCCTTATTTAGGCTTCTGGCTTCCATGACAACCTATTAGTACCCCATGATCTTATCACATAGAAAAGTACCTAAAACCAGCCAAGTCAAATATAGACACAGGATGGACGTTCCAAATAATTTCTTCTGGTCTATCCTCTCATTCCTTAAATCTACCCTTTCATTCCTATTTTTTTCTCAGAGAAGTGGTACCAGAGGTGTCTGGAAATCTCTCATCTTTCATCCCCTTTTAATTATAGCTGTTGACTGAACAACACTTATATGTCTATGAGCAGCTTAGAATGAAATTGAGAATTAATATTTGCTAGTGTTTATGAATACAATTGTCCTGATTGCTAAAAATGGGAAGGATATGGGCCAATGACTTTTCAAGTACAGTAGACATGACGTTAGTTGATGTATAGAGTAGTGCTGCAAGTAGGGTTGCACAATAAAATGCGTTGTAAATACATACCATTAAAGAGGTTGTATCATTACATTAAATGGTCTTCAGAATAAGGGGACAGTGAAAACAAGCAACTTTGCAATTGGATGTTATTTGCAAAGCTGTCTTGTATTCACTGTCTCCCTTATCTTCGTTTTCTGTAAACACTGTTCCCCAGTGCTAGTTGGATCCCTCCTCCTTTCATTTCATTGGCTGACGGCTCTACTAATTTACATTCTGTCTGGCCTCCGGTCGTATTCACTAGAGCAAGCATTCCTGCCTCTCGCACTCAGAATAAGGGGCCGGCAACATTTCACTCTGCAGAGCCAGCAGCTGCACAGTAACCCTGCAGCTGCTTCTACAATCAGAAAACAGCAGAATTGTGCTCGTTGCCTAATGCTCCTGCATGTAAACATAGAAGGGAGACAGATCTGTGCTGCTCTGGATGAGTTCATAGAGGACTGGATTCAACTGTAACAAACCTCCAGTTGCTAGAGGGGAAGAGATCAGTGCTCTGAGTTCATGATAGACTGTCTAGACTGAATGCAGGGCTTTGGTATGTAAACAAACAGCTCTTACAAAATAAGACTGCATAGGGAGAGGAACATGTGACATGTCCACAGTGACATGTGGACTCAGACAGAGGGGGAGGGATGTGCTATCCCCTTCCACTGATCTCTAACAAACACACTGACTCAGGAGCGAGCATGAACAGTGAAAGGGGAGATGATGTCATCCCCCTTCAGTTAAGAAACACCCAGCTGGAGGGGAAGAAACGCCCCTGGATTTGAAGAGTTGAGAAACTGAAAGTACAATGAAACAGACAAACTGATGAAGCGATAAATCCCCTTTAAGAGCTAGCACATAACAGCTTCTTGTCTTGTGTAGTTAAAATTAAAGGCGTGGACTTCCGGTTCCGGCGCTGCTGAGGGAGCATGTAACGTGCGGAGCTCCTCGTCCCCGCCAGCCACAAAACAGCTTCAGCTGCTGACCGCAGCGCAGACCCGCAGCGGCACCCCGGAACCCACCTGGCTTCTTTCCAGATGGAAAGATACCACCTCCGGAGCACATCGCGGCCCCGAGACTCCCGCAACATGCCGAGCGCGGAATCCAAGATGGTGCCGGCACAAGACGCTCAGCCGCATGCACAGCAGGCAGACATGGAGGATCAGCGCACCCAAAGCAGCATCAGGGGAAACACAGGTGAGATGGAAGGTACTACCTTCCCCATTATCCCAACCTCGCCAGCTGTGTTGTTACAGGCAGAAGGGACTGTAAATACCGCCACTACCATAGACTACAAGCTGCTGGCGATAGAGGTGGCCAGGCAAATTGCGCCGGAGCTACAAGCAGCCCTTGAATCCACTGTACAGGCCACCATGCTTAAGCTCCAACAAGATATGCAAGCGCACACCTCCCAAATAGCAGAGCTAGAAATGAGGGTTAATGACCTGGAAACTGATAACGCCACTCTCGAAGCCAGGCTCAAGCTCTGCGCCCAAGCACAGCTAATGCAGCAAAACTGCATAGAAGATCTGGAGACCCGATCCAGAAGGAGTAATCTCAGAATGGTGGGCCTGCCTGAAACCTTCAAACAGAGAGATCTCCAAGACCTCTGCCAGTAAGGCCTACCAAAGGCGCTGGGCATCCGTCACCCCTGCTGCATCGAACGGGCACATAGAATAGGCAAAGACGAAAGCCGTACGCAACCGCAGGGCCCCCACACCAAGCCGAGATACCGCACAGTTATCATGAAATTTCTGGATTACAATGACAAGGTGGAAGTCTTAAGGGCATACCGAAAACTGGGCCCCCCCCCTGCTTCTGGGACAGTACAAGGTACTTCTCTTTGAAGATTTCTCTGTAGATGTATCGCAGAGGCAAAGGGCCTTCAGTAAGCTCTGTACAGTGCTCTTCCAGCGTAAGGTACGCTTTCAGCTTCTATACCCGGCCACGTTAAAGGTCCTGGCTCCGAACGGACCGCCCAGAATTTTCACCTCGCCCGCCGAAGCGGAGAAAGAACTGGCTGGCCTCCTCAGCACCCGACCGTACACGGATTCTCCTCGCTCCACACGCACAGAAGAAGATCGACGGCCTGACGCCCCAGTTGAGAACCGGAGACAGAGAGAGGCCCCGTGGACCCGTGCATCCCCTCCCCCGCTTTCTGCCCCTGGTCCAAAGGAGCGTCGCCCACCAAAGCGGGGAACACAGACAGACTCGGATAATGATTGACTCTCCCGGGACGTGAGGAGGACTGCTTCTCTTAAGGTCTTTCCCCTTTGAGATGAGGAAGCGGACGAGTCCACCCTGTCTCGGGACTGACAGATGACTACATTCCGAATCTCTCTGAACCAGCGGACCATTTCCGGGAGCTTGCTTACAAAGAACGGTGTCGTATGCATTTCTTTATCTCCCATATCTTATATGTATTCGCCTGTTTACTTAGGCTGATAATGCATGAGCCATAGAGTAGGCGCTGCTCGGAGAAAACTGGACATATGGCTGGTGGGAGAGGAAGGTTTTGTGGGTTTAGTTGCCTCAGTCAGAAAAAAGGAAGTCCGTTTAACGCACCAAGGAGGGTTGAAATCCTTAATCTCCCTCCTTGGTGCGTTGTTTATTTCAGCGTCAGGTGGCGCAAACGTATTCTGCTTACTCTGTTTACTAGGTTTCAGTGTTTTTTTATGACTCTGTTTGTTCTGCTGCGTCGTGCTCCCCCATTGTCTTCGCTCCTTCACCGGGTCCTAGTGGGAGGAGTATGGGAAGCCAGTCTGATTTTTTTTTCTACCTCTTAAAAAAGTGAGATCCCCTGTTCGTCAGTTTACATTATTGGTAGCACCATTATGCGAGTGATATCGTGGAACACAAAGGGACTCTGCTCCCCAAACAAGCAGATGAAAGTTCTCAGACATCTAAAACGACTTTGCCCTGATGTCGCACTTCTTCAGGAAACTCACCTGGAGGAGGGAGACATCAGAAGGATGGAAAAGTTGTGGGTGGGGCATGCGTTTGGGTCACCCGCGATAAATGGCAAGACTGGAGTGGTTACTTTGGTACATACAAATTTCTTAGCTGACATAATTTCCCACGAGCATGACGGAGAGGGAAGACTCTCACATTTAGTGATAAGATGGGGAGGAAAAGAAATTAGCTTTTTTAATATTTATGGTCCCAATAGTCAAAGTGGTCCCTTTTTTGAGAAATTAGGGCAAACAATACGGGAGGATAGAAGGGTGGGCCAAATTGTAGGTGGAGAAATGAATCTTGTTGTGGATTCCTTGGAGGATAGGAAGAAGGAGAAAGCTGCACGAGCACCCACCTTGCACCCTCAGAGGAGAGAGAACAGAGCCTTGACACATGTGTTAGAGACAACCGGGCTGAACGATTGCTGGAGGAGGAGAAACCCGGACAGTAGGGAATTTACATACTTTTCTCCTGTCCACCAATCGTGGTCTAGACTGGACTATCTTTTCGTGTCTGACCATCTGTGCAATCGGGTAGAGGATGCTCAGATCTTGGACATGCTTCTCTCTGATCACTCCCCTATTGCACTAGATGTAGCAGAGGAGTCTCCTAAAGGGACAGACTTTATTTGGAAATTCCCTGCTTATCTGGCTAAGACCGATTATTTTAGGGACATGATCAAGAGTTGGTGGCTGGAATTTGAGAGTGATAATCAGACTCATCGTTCTGACCCATCCCTCTTCTGGGCATCATTCAAAGCGGTCCTGAGAGGTAAAATCATAGCACACACTAGCCTTTACAAACGCAAACTGGAAAAATCATACAAAGAGGCCTCGGAGGGTGCGAGATCGGTGTTCAAAGCTTTCCAGCTTAGTGGCTCGACTGAGGATAGGGCAAAATGGGAAGTGGCAAAAAGGGACTACGATATTTGGGCAGAAAGGAAGGAAGAATCACATCGATCCCAGGTTCAGTCAACTCTGTTTCGGTATGGGAACAAGTATGGAAGGATCCTTTCCAGACTGCTCTGGGGACAGTATAGGCCCTCACACATTACAGCCATTGGGATGCCAAATAAAGAGGTCACTACAGATCCGGCAAAAATTAACATGACCTTGGGTCAATTCTATACCTCCCTCTACTCTGCCAACCCCTATGACAAGGAGGAGGAAAGTAAACGCTTCCTCTCTAAATTGAAACTTCCTTGCGTTTCAGATATGCAGAAGGAACTTCTGAATTCTGAGATTTCAGAGGAAGAAGTACGTAAGGCGTCAAGACAGCTGAAACTGGGGAAGGCACCTGGCCCAGATGGGTTTTCTGGGGAAATGTACAAAACACTCATTGAAAAGGTCACCCTGACTCTCACGCAGTACTTTAACCGTATTCTACAGGATGGAGAGATCCGCCCAGAGTCTAAAACTGCCTTCAATAAGGTGATACCGAAAAAAGGGAAAGACCCTCTGCTTCCGGCCTCGCATAGGCCTATTTCGCTCATAGATGTAGACCAAAAATTGCTCTTGAAAATTATGGCGGACCGTCTGGCGGAACTGATGCCACTCCTAGTTGGCCCCCCACAGAGAGGTTTTATTAAGAGGAGGGCTGCTGTGGGAAATGTCCGGAAGGTGCTAGCAGTCATGGATAGGATCAAACACAGCCCCATCCCCGGAGAACGCCCGGCCTTGGTGGCCGTAGACGCCGAAAAGGCATTCGATAACGTCCGTTAGGAGTGGCTCTGGTTGGTCCTAGATGCGATAGGAATCTCGGGTGCTTTTCGGACATTCCTTAGGGCAATTTATTCTGACCCAGAGGCACGCGTGCATACCCCGGGCTTTATTTCTTCCTCCATCCACCTCCAAAAGGGTACCAGACAAGGGTGCCCATTGTCACCCCTTCTTTTTGACTTGGCTCTGGAGCCATTTGCAAGGTATTTGGAAGACTCAGACCTTTTTACGGGAATCAGTATAGGGTCACAAGAGATCAAGACTGCCCTATTTGCAGATGACTTGATCCTGTTCATGTCAGACCCCTTAGCTCACCTCCCACGAGTCTTTGAAACTCTCAAGTCATTTGGTAGCTTGTCAGGTTATAAAGTGAACGCTTCCAAGAGCGAGCTACTAAGCCTGGGCATGAACTTTCCAAAGACAGATTGGAAGAGTGTGGGTGTAGATCTGACGATTGCATCAAGCCACATATCTTACCAGGGAATCCATATAGGCAGGACCCCAGACACCATCTATAGGTTAAACTTTCCCCCGATTTTCACCAAGATTTCTCAGGAGCTTACTCGCTGGAACTCTCTGCCCCTCTCCATGATGGGGAGATGCCATGTTTTGAAAATGGTCACTTTTCCCAAACTCCTGTATCCCTTACAGACCCTTCCTTTCCTCCTAAGACATTCTGACATAAACAGGATCAACTCGCTGTTTGCGAAGTTCATATGGGCTGGAAAAAAACCTCGTATAGCTCTTAAAAAGCTTATGCTACCGACCTCAAAAGGAGGCTTGAATCTGCCAGATGTCAGGGGATACAACTTAGCGTGTCTCACACGGCATGTAGTAGATTGGTCGGAAAACCTCAGTAGAGATAGAGAGGGACTTGATGCACCCGTGGAACCCTCTGGCATTCTTTCACACCAAATACTCAAACCTCCCGCCCCTGGTCAAGTCATCAGTTATACTTAGGGATACGATCTTGGTCTGGAAGGAGATCAGGAAGCGCTTGGGACTTTCCTATTTGGTTTCCAGAAGTATGCCCCTTTGGGATAACCCTGATTTCCCCCTGGGAAACTCTAATCCAATGTTTGCTAAATGGAGAAATCAGGGGTTAAGGGAAGCGGGACAATTACTACATGAGAGTGACCATCGGTGGCTGACGCCCTCAGAGATGGTGGCTAACTTCTCTCTTCTCACTTCGCAGATGCTGGCCGCCTATTAATTATACTACTTCTGCACATCTAGGTTGAAAGCTGTCACAAGAGAAATTTCCCCGAATGTCTATGATGCTTTTATAGCGTGTAATAGAGAAAGTTGTAGTCTGTCGGGAATCTATGGAGTCATGAGAGATTGGATCTCAAGTCGTACAGAATCACAGCTCTTTAGGTTTTGGGCACGTCGTCTGAAAGATGACCATCTCTCAGATAAGATCCTACAAGGGCTAGTAGCGGTTAAAAAGCACATAGTCTATGCAAATTGGAGAGAGTCACAGTTTAAAATCGTGTATAATGCCATTTATGGTTTCAATCTACCTGTCACCCAGAAATTCCCAGACAGACTACAAAACTGCCCGAAATGTGGCCAGTATAAGTCCGATCTCTGGCATGGTCTTTGGGAATGCAGCTATGTACAGACTTTTTGGGACAGTTTTATCACTTATGTCAGAGTACATTATAATATTGTTTTAGAGAAGAACCACGACTTGCTTATTTTTCACTGTACTAGACCTCCGGAGGTGGAGGGGAGGGAGAGGTCGGCCGGAGGGACCCAGACGATCCCTGCAATTGTCAATATAGCAATTTTAGTGGCTAAACGCTGTCTGCCTTCTCTTTGGATCAAGCCCTCCTTGCCCACAGTTTCCATGATCACGGATCAAATGAAGTTGTACCTGGTTGCTGATAAAATGGAAACGGAGCGATCCAAGGAAGAGCGTACGGCAGGGTTTTTTAACCGTTGGCGCTCTTTTATAGAGTCGCATTATTCGGACAAGGAAGTTAAGATTCTTATGCAAACGTTTTGTCACGGACGCCCCGACGACCACGTCCCGGGTCGCAGGCGCGCCCGTGCTCCTACACCGAGCGGAGCCCAGTCCCGCACGTCGGATTCGTGGTCCGCTCACCTCCCCGTCCCCGGCGGCGTTCACTTAACCGGCCGCGCTCCTGCTCAGTCTGTCTCCGTCTCCCGGCGCGTGGCTCTGCCCCTAGGGGCGCGCGCGCCGACAGTTTGAATTTAAAGGGGCAGTGCGCTGGTAATTGGTCATTGCCGGGCACTGCTCCTATTTATTCCGGCCTCTTCCTGCCGGCCTTCGCCGGATCCTTTGTGTGTATTCCGTTGGTGAAAGCTTCCTATAGTGTTCCTGTCTTGCCATACCGTGTACCGTCCGTCTGCTTACGTCTACCGTCTACGAACCTTGCTGCCTGCCCTGACCTCCTGCTTGTCTACCGTCTCCGAACCAGAGCCGCCTGTCCTGACCTCCTGCCCGTCCACAACTACGAGCCTGCCTGCCGATCCTGTACCTCGTTACCCTTGGCCGCCACCGCAGGCAAACCCCGCCAGTGGTAGTGACCTGGTGGACTCCCGCCGCAGCAAGACCATCCCGCTTTGCGGCAGGCTCTGGTGAATACCGGGACCCACTTAGATTCCACTCCCTGGTGTGGGCTTACGCATCGCCTGCGGTGGTCCAGAGGATCCACCTCCTGACCGTTACACGATCCATTACACGGGATGGTATTACAGAGAGGGGATTGGTGGGCCCCTGGGCAGGCTCAAAATTTGATCCAGTCTTGGACTGGCTATTGGGGCTCGGGAAGGAGAAGTAGGTACCCAGTCACTTCTATGGGGGGAAGCACGCACGCAATGCAGAGTTCCTGTTTTTTCTTGTTTTTGTTTTTCTGGTTATATTTTATTATTATTATATTATATAGTTTATTTGGGCGCCTGATTCGGCGCTGTACATTTAGGTGTACATAAATAACATTGTCAGACAATTACAAGTGACAATAAGTGATAACACTGTCAGAGGAGAGAGGGCGCCGTGAGGGCTTACAATCTACCTTTGTTGTGCAGCTTACAGAGATGTGTTTTAATGACAAACAGGACAACGCCTTGGTCGTATATATGCTTGTTTTATTGATCAAGTGCCATAAATGCATAACAAGATGTATATTGTAGAAATGTGCTATTAACGACTATATTCTATTCGGTGTATATTATGACATTGTCCTCACCTTGATTGGATGATTGCCTTTTCTTCATTCTGTATGCTTGTAAAAATTTACTTTTTTCTTTACGAAAACCCAATAAATATTTGTTTATAAAAAATAAAAAAATAAAGGCGTTGTCTCACCGTGCTGTTTTACAGAACCACAGGCAGCTTCAGAATCATACTTCCTGGTTAGGTTTTGGATAGTTCTACAGCAGTAATTGGCATATCAGCTCTACTATTCCTAGCTGAACCTATTAGAGGGACATTACTGCAGGGGTTTGTAAACTGTAGTGCGCAGGGCTACAGAGCTCTGAAGGGTTAAAGCCTGTCAGTAATTAATGTAAACAAGCTCCTGTCTTACAAATAAGAATCACACCAAGGAGTGACTTCACCATCCCAGCCACTGTTGCAGTAATGAGAGCAGAGAGAGGTAGCCGGTAACTAGGGAAGCTTACACAAGCAAGAACAAGATTTGCTTCTAGCTCTAAAGAGAAGCAAAATCAAAAAAGCAACGTATTTGGTAATAGTCTTATCTACCTTAGCCTACATGCTTAACCAGTTCCTGACTGGGACGTTTCCTCCTCTTCCTGACCAGGCACATTTTCGTTTTTCTTAGTGCACGCTTGTTTGAACATCATAATGCTTTCTTGCACCCAGTTATTCTACTAATTTCTTTGTCTTTTTAACATGATATGTTAAGTTTTATTTTTATGTAATTTTTACATTAGATTCTTATTAAGTTCTCTAAGAATCTAATAGGAGGAACAACGGAGTAAAGAGCATTTTTTTTACCGTCAGAACCATTCTTTAAAATGTAAATGAATTTCCTAATAAACCTGTAAAAGGCCTCGTTCAGATGGCTGTAATATAGCCACATTTTTGCTTCAATAATATGGCCAAAAGTCCTAGCAGAACTATGGAGCTTATGCATACTTTCCAACTTTTAAAAGTGGCCTTCAGGAAGATTGGGAATTGCAACGGTCCCAGAATTTGCATGAACCTTGCTCCCTTCATAACAAGCCACTGTGTAACTGCTCTGAAAGAAAGTTAACTTAGGGGTTTGGCATCACCTAGCTTCCTTGGACGTTGAATAGCCTATTCAGTATCCAGGAGAGCTGGGAGATGTCGCCAAACTATTCCTGAATCTAAAAAACCAGTACACTTTTACCAGTATTACCATTATACAGTGGCCATATAGTGGTATGGCCATATAGTGGTAGATAGTGTACACAGTGTATAGTGTACACAGGCTCTGTAGATGTATACGTGATTACAGTGCAGTTAGATTCTGGGCCTTACAGTTAACTTCCTCTATGATGGGAGTTGTTCACTTTTCCTTTTCTTCTCCATTCTGTTCAGACCGCCATGATGGCTTCCTCCAGTCACGACTCATCCCTGCAGAATTTACCACACAACCATCTTAGAGTTCAAACTTTTCCAGCATCACCTCTATACCTGTGTCCATCTCTGTACCGACAATAGGGTGATAGGGGGAGGTGGGAAGGTTATGGGGTAATATGTGGAGTTGGTATTGGGTGATAGGTGGAGGTGAAGGTGTTATAGAAGGGGTGGGAGAGGGGGGTACAGAGCAAAACTTACAGGCAAAATTTTCTTAGAGGGGGTAGAGGACCATCCCACTTGGGATTGTGCTGTGGTGCACAGTATGTGTGTGTGCACAGAATAATATTGTGCAGCTTGATCTCCATACCCTGCAACCCCAGAAGATCAACTGCAGGCACAATCTTCAAGGGGTGCAGGAGATGGATGGAGTTCAGTACTGCCATGTTTTTTGTAGTATTTCTGTTTTTATACAGGTTTCCCTTTTAGACTACGTCAGACTCACTGGACTACATCAGACCAGCGTTGGATCCATTTAGTTTAGAAAATAGTCAACAAAGGCTGGTATCAGGGAGTGTTTATTTAAATAAAATGTTTCTGTGTTGTATTATTGTGTGTTTTTTTACCATTTTATGAAAGTGTTAGTAGTGGAGGTGTCTGACAGGCACCTCTCCATTACTAGCGCTAGGACTTGGTGTCAGTCAGCAGTGTTTTTTTCACCCCAAGAACGATGCTAACCTTTTGTCACTATTACTCTAGTGCCCAATGCATCAGGGGGATATGGGAAGAGCCAGGTTACCATCAAAAGTGGATCCTCAACTTCTGGGACAGGTACGGGCTGGTATTTTTAGGATGGAACAGGACCAATATCCATGGAACTTCCTATTCTTATGATATCAGCCTGCAACTGCTGGCTAATTATAAAAAGAGGGAAATCCCACATGATTTTTTTGTAATTATTTATTGATTACAGGGGTTGCCTAGTTTAAGATTTTCAATAAATAAATAAAAAAAATGGTGTGGGGTCCTCCTTTATAACCATCCAGGGTATAACCAGCAGCTGCAGCCATATACTATCAGGATGGGAAAGTCCATAGATATTGGTCCCTTCCCATCCTAAAAATATCAGCCCACAGCCGAACCCATAAGGGCACCATCACATTAAAGGGTCCGTTTTTTACAGTTACCCAGCTCTTCCCAGTACCCCTTGTGCGTTGGGTACTGGGATCATTGTGAGAGGGGGTTAGTGTCAGCTTGAGGCTGACACCAAGCCCCAGTGGTAGTAATGGAAAGGTAACACTGGAATAAAATGTTAAAAAAACACCAACACTAAACACTTTTTTTTAAATTAAAATAAACACCGACACCAGTCCTTCTTAACCATTTTACTAAAAAAAATAGATCCATGGATGATCCGATGTAGCCTAAAAAGGATACCTGTAAATAAACAGAAACTTCATATACATACACATGGGCTGGATAGCCTTTCCAGCGTCCAGTAAAGCTGGGTGACACCCATAACCCACCCATTCCATGACAAGAAAACTAAGTGCCACCTGTATGCGGTGGGGTATCACCCGGCTTTCCTGGATGCTAGATAGGCTATCCAGTAAAGCTGGGTGACCCCCCCCCCCTAGTTTCTAGGTTACCTAGAAACTGATAAGAAAACTGTTGCTACCTTAGCATAAAATGTCATCCAGCTTTAATGGACGATGGATAAGCTTTCCAGCTTTTCCATGCTGGACAACAGCGAGGAGCAGGGAGCAAAGGTACTTACATTACCTCTTTTCTTCCTGGCAGTGCACATGGCCATGTGCGCCATCAGCTAGACTTCATAGACTAGCTGGAGGACTGCCTGCCCATTGTCATTGGGGCTGGAGC
Source organism: Phyllomedusa bahiana (assembly GCA_025379985.1). Classification (NCBI taxonomy): domain Eukaryota; kingdom Metazoa; phylum Chordata; class Amphibia; order Anura; family Hylidae; genus Phyllomedusa; species Phyllomedusa bahiana. Next base: position 32,163 of record JAODAL010011796.1, read on the forward strand.
AACATCTCAAGGCGCTACTCTTAAAGAGCCTCCCACAGCCACATGGCACCAGCTTTTTTTTGGGAGTGGGAGATCTCCCCCACAACCTCCTGCACAACCCAAGAGAGTTGGCAAGTAGGGTGTTAACCAGAGGTGTAACTTAAAGCTCCTGGGCCCCAGTACTAAATCTGTAAAGAGCTCCCAACTACCATGTGCCATTTATAAAAACGGTGTCTTCTGGCCTCTTCAGACTCCAGGGCTCTGATAGTGACTACTACCTCTGCTTCCCATTTAGTTACGCCCCTGGTTGTGAGTCCTAAACTAAAACCATCCTAGTTCCTGTAGTGCTACAATGACCCGCCTTTACAGGAACTCACAGAAGGCTGGGTAGATGAATAGCTACTTTTGTTTTTCCAATGTGAAAGAAATATTTTGGTTCTACTCTATTCTAATGGCTGCTGTGTGGATCTGAATTAGTTATCTGATTAATCTTTGATGACTTCTTCCAGCCACGACTCGTCCCTGCAGAATTTACCACACAACCATCTTAGCATTCAAACTTTTTCAGCACTACCTCTATACCTGTGTCCATCTCTGCACAGACAATGGGGTGATACGTGGAGGTAGTAGTGGGTGATAGGTGGAGGTGAGGGGGTTATGGAGTGATAGGTGGAGGTGAGGGGGTTATGGAGTGATAGGTGGAGGTGAGGGGGTTATGGAGTGATAGGTGGAGGTGGTGGTGGGGTTTATAGAGTGATAGATGTGGGTTGTATTTTGTGTTGGTACTAGGACACATAACACAATGGTTGGGAAGTGGTGGGAGAGGGGGGTACAGAGCACAACTTACAGGCACCATTTTCTTGGAAGGGGGCAAAGAAAAATTATGTATTTGCATTTATATATCTATAATCTGTAGATTTAGGACACCTGTGAACCTGATAAAGTGCAGTTTTGCATGAAACACATCCAGTTTTTTCCTCACCAATAAAATCTCTTTATGTGATTTGAATTGCTCTGAAGATCTTTGATCCAGCACCTTAATATTCCATACAGCCTTAGTGGACCGTGGAAAGTACATTTCTCAATCCCAAAGCCACAGAAAAAATATACTCCCCGGGTGCAGCAGTGGAAGAAGGCTTTGTGGAGTGGCTGCAGGATCTATGCACATCAAAGTGTTATACCTACATATGCACAACAGCGAAATGTTAGCACGTTGTAGCTTGATTATTGCTCCTTTTTAAGCAAATTTGTTTAGGGGTATTACACAAGGAAAGCGCCTTTATCTTTTTTTTTCTCCCTTTCAATCTGTATGTTAAGCGCACATGTGTACATATCTGATCAATTGTATTATACCCCTAGGACGGAGAAAGATGGGGGTTTTCAATTGCATAACATTTTTTTCTTTTAAGTAGCTAATTGAATATAATAACAATAAACAGGAATAAATGGTGGCGCTGCGGTGCATCCGTGGTGTGGCTAATAGTCCCGCCTCCAATGTGTCCACCAATAGCCGCACAAGATGTCAGATGGCCATTGGGGGTGAATCAGGGACGGAACTATTGACCACACTATGTATTTCCACCCTTAATTCACGACCAAACCAGTGTAGAAGCTGCAATGGATGCTCCAGTCTTTGGACACAGCGGTCACGTGCCAACCACTTTTAACCCCTTAACGACCGCCCACCGTCTTTTGACGTCTCTTCAGACATTTCGGTTTGCGGCACTTAACCCTTTGATTGCTGAGGTTCATCACCGCAGCATAATCGAAGGACTTTCCCCTTTCGGGTGATCGGGACTCCGGTGACCCGACAGAGCCCAGGGAATGGCTGCACAGTCAGCCCTGCAGACCCAGAGTGGCCTCAGGGCTGTCTGTGTGACAAGCCAGCTCTCAGGGCTGGCGAATCGCCGCTGACAATGAATGTCTATGGGGCTGGCGCCCGGCCACTCCCCCCCACTCCGTGCTTTAGAGAGACATGCCGATCAGCGCGTCGCTCCCAAAACACCCGGCATATTTTGGCGTGCACTATACGATCCGCACTACACCGTGTGAACATACCCTAAGGGTGCTTTCCCACAGTGCATTTTTTGGCGTGTTTTTTGTGCAGGAAGGCACAGCAATTAATGCTGTACATTGCTGCACAAAAAACACATCAAAAACGCACCATGTGAATGGACCCTAAGGATTGCCTAGATTATTCAACATAGGCAATCCTTAGGGTGCTTTCACACGGTGCATTGTAACAAATCCTCAAGTGAACCATGTGGAAATTTTGTTTATGCTATAAACAGGCAGTCCCCGGTTTATGAACGGGATAGGGAGTGTAGATTTGTTGAATTTGTATGTAAGCCAGAAGAGGTATATTTATTACATGTAACTACAGCACAAAAGTTTTTTTTTATTTTTGGATAGTGCAGGGAAGGTTTTTACATTTATTTTTCTGTCTGTGCCTGTGTTAAGAAGATTTCACCTCATTTTCACTTCATGTGCTGCATGCTGGAACTTGTCATTCCACAGCTACTATCTGGAACATGGAACTACAAGTGCAAGCATGCCCCATAAGTCTCCGTTTGTAACTAAGGGACAGATGTAAAACGGAACGGGGTAAATTGGAGATTGCCTGTATAACTAGTATGCTATTATTACTATCTATTAAATCTATTTACTATAAATTATTATGTATCTATTTATTATAGATGATTATTTGCCTATTTATTATTATTTATTTACCATTGATTATCATGTAGCTATTTATTATATTATTATCTATTTATTATAGTTTATTATTTATCTATATTATTATTTATTTATTATAGATTATTATGTATCTATTATATTATTATCTATTATAGGTTATTATTTTTCTATATTATTATTAATTATAGATTATTATTTATATTTTTAAATTATTATTATTATATATTATAGGCTATTATTTATCTATATTATTATTTATTTATTATAGATTATTGTTTATCTGTTGTTGTTTTTTATTATTATTATTATTATTATTATCTATTTAGGTTTAAAATAATATTATAATGTTAATAATGTCAATAAAGCTATGTTCCCATGTTTAGCACATTTGCTGAATGTGTTCACAGTGCCCTGTGCAGCCCGTGCTTGTCAACAGTCATACTGAACTAATGTGCATTAGCACATCTTTTTCACAGTATTGGAAAGCACTTGCTATTTAAGTTGGATACAGTAAAATAACATAAAACATTTTACTTTTTACATTCATGTCAATGAACAATATATGCATCTCTTTACTCATCCACTGGTGTACGGCAGTTGTGGAATATTTCTGATGTATGCATCTGATGGAAGGAAAAACAAGATGTGAAGAGTAGTTAATCTTCATTGTCTGTGTGTGTTCTTTTAAACAATTTCACATCTTCAAACAATAAATATTTGCATTTTTTTCTCATCACCTGTTCTTTTCTGACCTTCAGGACCAAAGTCTGAAGTGACACGGATTGCTTACTTTCTCTAGCTGATATGTATGATGTAAACATAAACCCAACTGAAAAGGTCAGGCTTTTATATCCAGCTGGACTGTATCTCCTTTAGGAAAAATGTACATGGAATGGATTTGCTGCAGAAATTTTCCACAGAAAATCCTCATATAATTCTGCACGTAAAAATATCTGCAACAGATTGTGCAAATTTAGTGCAGATTTTACCTCATTTAATGTAATATCCACAATAGAAATTGACATGCTGCAAATTTAGACCCTTACTGCTGCAACTGGTTTGACCTTCCTGACAAAGCTCCATTTTGCAAATCTGACATGTCACTTTTTTAATGCTTCTACATATCCGTGTGGTTTTAAGACTGTTTTCCTTGGACACATTATATTTTAAGTTAGTAATATGTTTTGATTGATAGAGTCCTTGTTTATTTGTAAAAATAATGTCAAAATATAAAATTTTGGGAACATTTGACATTTTTGAAAACTAAAAATGTCTTTGTGTAAGACAGTTATATCACACAAAATAGTTAATAACGAGCATCTACCATATGTCTACTTTATGTAAGCATCATTTAAACGACTTTTTATTTTCTAGGACATCAGGAGACTTATAAATGTAGCAGCAATTTTTCACAAGAGAAATTGTAAAAAATGTAATTGTAATTTTTTAGGAACCAGCTCCGTTCTGATGTGGCTTTGAGGGCCCAGTATGTTAGACAACCCTATAGATAACTCTATCTAAAAATCCCTGCACCCGTTAAAGTATTAAAAAAAAGGACTCAGGGAGTTTGTTAACACTTTAGGCACCTTTTAAAGCAATGAAGGGGAAATTTCAAAATGTCATTATTTTTGCAGATTTTCAATTTTAATCCATTTTTTTTTTTTTACTGAAACACAGTAGATGTTAATAGAGAAATGTAGCTTAACAATATATTCACCCAGATACTGCTGGTTTTAGAAATATCCCATTTGCAGCACTAGTTTGGTATTTGACTTAACCACAAGCCTCAGAATTGGAGCAGCACCTACTAGATTTGCCTGCACACTACAATATGTAGGTTGCATGATGGGACCATAGAAGGTCCATCTTTCTGACACTATGAGACCTCTTTCATTTAAAATGTCAGTTGTTCACAAATAATTCTCATTAAATCATGGCGGTGATATTTCGGAGCTCTCCTTTATGGGCATTGAGAAAGTCTTTAGTTCTTATAGAGGAGGTGATCTGGTTGAAAAAAATACCGAGCCATGAGGCTTGGTGGATTTATCACCTACAAACTATCACCTACAAACGCGATTGTTCCACTTTATTAGGTTCACCAGATATAACGTGTTATGGACCCCTTTTGCCTTGCATGACTGCCTCATTTCTTCGTTGCATAGATTTCCACAAGGTGTTTGCCCAGATATCTCTGCTCAATTTGGTACCAAGGAGGCAAAAGATGCCAAGAAAATATTCCCACACCATGAACACCACCACCACCAGGCCTGAACCGGTTATACAAACAGGATGGATCATGCTTTATGTTGTTACGCAAATTTGCTGACCACTACCACAATGTCCAAACAGAAATGAGACTCATCAGACCAGCAAGTTTTTTTTTTACCAATCTTACACTGTCCATTTCGATGAGTCTTTGCAAATTTGACCTCATTTTCCTGTCTTATGCTATTGAAAAAGGATTGGCACCCGGTGTGGTCTTAACTTGAGGCCATCTGCTCAAAGTCCCGTACTAGTGAGTTCAGAGATTGCTCTTCTGCTACTTGGTTTAACGGTGCTTTTGAGTCACTGTGTCTTTCATAGCGAAACCAGTTCTGCCCATCTATTGGAGCATGGCAAACAAGGCATTTACGCCAAGGATGCTGATCACTGGTTTTAACATTCTCTGTAAACCCAGAGATGGTTGTGCGTGAATAATCCAAGATCATGACAGTTTCGTAATTACACAGACCACCTTTGCACACCTTACAACATGGCCAGGTTGCAAAGGCCACTCAAATCACCTTTCGTCACCCTAACTGATTTCCTCAGTTGAAAATCTGAGGGAGATGTCGGTGACAATTAATGCCTAAATGCACTGAGTTGCGGCCATGTGATTGGCATTGAGAATTTAAGTTGTTAACCAGCAGTTGGGACGAGTGTAGTACCTAATAAAGTGGCCGGTGAGTGTAGATCTCCTAATGGGTTAAAGCAGCAGATATTATGTTCCATTATTAGGTTCAACACTAGATACTTAAGTTTATTTTTATTATTGTAGATGTTTCCCTAATGCTATTATCTGTTATTCTTTGTTACTTTTATTTGTAACGTTTTAATTCGGTTCTATCCACACATGCTATTCACTCCTGCATGGCTGCAATCTTTTGGCCGGTGACCAGGATATGACCTAATAGCAGTTCAAGGGTAGATGGAGATCAGGCTATGAGTAAGGAGGTCATTCCTCCAAAATCGTCAGCATGTTTTCGTCTTTGTGAACCTTGCACTTTACCAGGTGTTTAGTTGCCATCAGCATATGATACTTTTTAACATTTGTTACTAATAAATTTATGTTTTAATGAAACTTTCTTCATGGACGTGAAGCTGGTCACTCTACATTTTTTAAATTTCTGCATTTCCAAGCAGAAGTAGTTCCTTTCTGGGACTTTGCCTCCTCCACTGAACACTCACAAGCAGGTGAGATGGTAGTCATTTTTTGTTTGGTTTATCTATTTTACAGCCAGACCCTGCTCCCTGATTGAGTATAATTAGTGCTCTTGTTGTCTATCTATGCATCCAATACAAAGTTCTGGTGCTATTAAGATGCCTTGGAAAACTTGGAAAGAGTCCCAAAAATTATGGACCCAGCTTGAGGCTAAAAACCTTGAGAAGGACATACTTAGCTGATAGCCACACTGTATCACCCAGATGAAAGATTGGAGGAGGTCTGCGTTTCTTATCAGCTTGAGCTTTAGTCCTAGAAGATGCTTGCTGGACAGATAGCTGGGTGTCTTTGCAAGATAGAAGAAATAGCTTGGCATTCATAGCAGGAACATCAGAGGTGGCAGGCAGGGAAAGGGGAACACGAGGATGTTGTACAATGAAGAAAGGGGAAGTGCCTGAAGAATCAAAATGGTTATAAAAAAATCCAGCTCAAGGAAGTAAATTAGTCCAATTATGTTGACGAGATGATAATATAGATGATGACATAGATAATTTCAGAGAACTTAATTCACCCTTTTTACTTGCTTGGCTTGAGGGTGGTAAGCAGAAGAGTCCAACTCAACTTGGAGAGGAAAACAGATTGTACACCAAAACTTGGAAACAAATTGAATCCCTCGATCAGACAAAATTTGGAGAGGAAGTCCATGCAGGCGCAATATGTGCTGAAAGAAATAGGAGGCGAGTTGTGGGGCTGTAGGCAGACCTGGTAGTGGCACAAAGTGAGACATCTTGGAGAAACGTTCAGTGACCACCCAAATGACTTTATGTTTAGAAGAAAGTGGTAAGTCTGTAATAAAGTCCATCACAATATAAGTCCAGGGATTTTCAGGTATATGCCAGGGTTGAAGGAAGCTTTGAGACAAGAAGTCTTATTATGGGCACAAGTGGAGCAAGCGAGAACAAACTCTTTGACATCTTGAATGAGATTGGGCCACCAATAATGTTGAGAGAGCAATAATAAATATTTTGGAATTCCCGTGTGACCGGCTAACTTTGAAGAGTGACCCCATTTCAGAATTATTTTTCGTAACGTCAGGTGCATAAAAGTTTTAACTGGAAGAATCTATTATAGGTCGATGGAAGCTGCAGTAATGAGGCATGTGGAACAATGTGTTGAAGCGTGAAGTCGATTCCATCAGTAGCTGAGGAATGATATAGGGCATCAGCCTTCACATTCTTCTCTGCAGGAGTAAAGCGCAATAGGAAATCAAACCGAGAGAAGAAGAGATAGGATCTAGCTTGCCGGGGATTTGACTATTGCGCAGTCTGAAGATAGCGGAGGTTCTAATGGTCAGTGTAGATATTCACTGGGTAGCGAACTCCTTCCGGTGGATGGTGGTCACTCTTCTGAAGTCAACTTAATGGCCAGCAGCTCTTGATCCCCTATGGTATAGTTTTATTCTGTAGGGGAAAAGGTTTTAAAGAAAAATATGCAGGTGATGGTCTTGCCTTTAGGAGTCTTGTGTGTGAGTACAGCTCCAGGCCCTAAAGATGAGGCATCCACCTAAGCATTAAGTCAGGCAAAGGCTTCTTCACCTTCAGGCAGCCAGATTTTAAGATGACCATTTCTCTTGGTTAGAGCCACTATTGGCACTGCCAGGGTGGAGAAGTGGGGGATTAATTGACGGTAGTAGTTTGCAAATCCCAGAAAGCGTTGAACAGCCTGGAGTCCTACATGTCATGACCATTTAATAACAGCAGCCAATTTTGAAGGATCCATTTGAAGGCATTTATTTGAGTCCATATATCTAAGGAAGAGTAGACTGGTCTGTTCAAACACACATTTCTTGAGTTTAGCATAGAGATGGTTGGCTTGTAAGCGCCTTAGAACCAAGCGGACATAATCACGATGAGTCTTAAGATCAAGAGAGAAGATCAAAATGACATCAAGATAGACTACTTTACAGATGTATAAGAGGTCTCCAGTGATCTCTTTGGCAAAGTCCTGCAAGACAGCTGGAGCATTGCAAAGACCACAAGGTACTCGAAGTGCCCATTACAAGTGCTAAATGCTGTTTTCCATTCTTCGCCCTCACAAGTCGAGTTTGGAGAAGATCCTGGCTTCATGTAATCAAACAAAGAGCTCGGAGATCAGGAGTACCCAGTTCTTGATGGTATTCGATGATAATCGATGCAGGGACAAAGAGAACCATCCTTCTTTTCTACAAAGAAAAACCCCACACCAGCAGGAAAGGATGACTCGAGGATTAAAGGGGATGTATCGCTTCTTTAGTTCGGCTGCTTCATACTGCTCTCAGCTTCTCAACTCTAGAAATGCAGGAGCGTTTCTTTCCCTTCCAGCTGGGAGGGGCCCTTTTTCTCCTTTACCCAATAGGAAAAAAAGAAGGGGGCCTTTTTTCAAATAGTACACAGATTTAAGAAACCTCAACAAGTTTTGGGGTTCCTATCGTAGCGTGGAGGCAGTGGCAGAAGCAGGGCAAGTGGGGGGCCACTGGAGGAGGAGTAACCACGGGTGCCATGAAATGGGCAGCTATGGCCATGATTACTTTCAGCCGTGGGGTCTTGGGCATCTGACAGAGACATCTGGACCATGACCATCTACACTGACACGAGGAGAGTTGTAGATCCTCTGGGTCACCATCAGAGATGGCAAAAGCCACATCAGGAAGCAGAGTCTAAGGAACCCTCCGGTCTTGACCAGTGCCTACCGCAAGGCAGGTTGGGCTTCGTTGCGGGGGACTCCCAGGTTTTTACCTCTGACGTGAACGGTAAACAGGCAGATAGGTCAGGGCAGGCTGCTGGCAAACGTAGTCAAGTCCAAAGCGGCGGTTGATAAACAGGAGAAGCTAAAGAAACAAGCCCAATAGAAACCTAAGGAAAGCACACCAATAACTGACAGGATGAAGTGAAGTAATAAAGGGTCAGCCCCCTGTGATTACCAATCAGTGGTGTGTTAGCCCTTTAAATCTCAGAAACAGCAGGCGGGAACAGAGCAGTAACGGAAAGAGGTAAGTGCTGGCGGCCACCGGAGAATGCAGGCACGAGCGCGTCTCTGGTCCACAGCGGGGACCGTAGCATGTATAGTGACAACCAGGATTTATGGAAGTGGTATGGAATCCGACAGAAAAATCTTTTGTATTCAGTGGTAAAGTAGAGGCACCATGTACTTTTATGGCAGCTCTGTTATGACCCTGTATGAAACACAGCCATCATATAGTCATGTGCATGAGCCTTGAGCGCAGAATAGTAACATTATGATCATAATTGTTTTTAAAAGTTTGGGGAAAAGGAACATCAGCATTAGTGTATAATAAGTAATTTCAAAGACTGCACAATACACATTGCATTGTAATGTGTGCAGTCCTGGTTGCTCATTACTCTATACATTGCTGTATAACTTCTGTACTATCAATTTTGCCTGTTCATAAACATTTAATGCTAAATCTGTTGGTTGTAAATGCTACAGACAAAAACACAGTCAGTGGATGTTAATGAAGCAGGCACAGTATATAAAGCTTTTTGGGATATGTCCTGGAACACTCAACAGGGAGTAGTCTTGGGTGTGTACTTTGTCTGTCATCTATTGTAAAACTTGTCTGAGGAGTGAGCAGTGTATTCTGCCGCACAGAGACTATGTGGTGAAAAGCATTGCCTACCACCTTATCACTTTTTAAATGGAGACTTTGCATCTGAATTGACTCTTTATTGATACTTTTATTTCTTCTACAACCACCTGTATATAAATGCTGATGATTTATGCACTGTACACACGTTAACAATTGGACATTGGTCGGGAGACCTGTGAGCATTTTAGTGCTAGCTTGCTCTGGCTGGCAATAGGAATGAGAGTCTTTTGGGCTTTCAGTAATGGGTAGGTTTAGATAATGGCATAAGACAGTAGAACTGCATAGGATACAAACTTCAATACAGGGGCGCAGCTAAAGACTGGGTGCAAAACTTCAGCTTGGGGCCCCCTTACCAGCAGACACCGTCTGCTGATCAATACTTTTCAACAACAGGTTCCCTACTTGATGTGATGGGTGGCTTTGGTGTAGCGCGCTGCGGAAAATTATTTCTATTTAAAGGGATTGCCCAATAGAAGAAAATTAATTTCAAATGGGGACACAAAAAAACAAACAAGTTTTACAGCCAAAGTGTCTGTCTCTCTTTCAGCCCCCCCAAAAAAAGGAAAAAAATGCAACTTTGATTTTGTTTTTTGGGTTTAGTTTTTTGTTTACACTGAACGGTTTAATTGACTTATCTATATTCAGCAGGTCAGTATGTATACATGTCACCCAGGGGCGTAACTAGAGAAGCCAGAGTCCCAAAGCAAACTTTTGGATGGGGCCCCCTACCCTCCCCCCCGCCCCACGAACATTTACCAGGACATGCTGTTAGATAATACAAGGGGTAAATACCTCACCATACATCTCACTATCATACTGTTACCAAACAAATCCACTATACCAAAACCAATATTATCAATAACTCTACTAGATATGGATCAGATTATACCACCAGAACAAGACCACAAATTACAGCCACAAAGTGACTAAATAATACCCCTACACTATTACTGATCAGTACACAAAGACCAATAGTACCACCATATAGTGACCATATAGTGGTATATACCAGTGTACACAGGCTCCGCAGACTGTATATAACCACCATACAGTAACCATATAGTGGTAGGTACCAGTGTACACAGACTCTACAGACTGTATATTACCACCATACAGTGATCATATAGTGGTATATACTAGTGTACACAGGCTCTGCAGACTGTATATTACCTCCATACAGTGACCATATAGTGGTAGACACCAGTGTACACAGCCTGTGCAGACATGTAAGTGATTATAGCAGTTGCTTCTTGTGACTCACAGGTGACGTTTCTCTGACGAGTCGTTGACTTTCCCTTTTGTTCTGCATCCGGTCCAGACCACCATGATGACGTCTCCCGACCACTTGTCCCTGGAGATTTAGACACAAATATCTTAGAATCCTGACTTTTACAGCACCTCCCTCCCTGCCCCCTTGGCTATATGGGGTCCATTTAGGCAGGCAGGGTTTAGATAGGCTATAGGGGGCCCCAGATAGGCAAGGTTTAGGTAGGCAATAGAGTCCCCATATAGGCAAGCAGGGTTTAGGTAGCTATAGGGAGCCATACAGGTAGACAGGGGTTAGGTGGGCTATAGGGGCCATATAGGTAGGTAAGCAGGGTTTAGTTAGCTATAGGGCCCCATATAAGTAGATAGGCAGGCTTCAGGGGGGCTAGGTAGGCAAGCTTTAGGCGGGCTATAGGAGCTATATAGGCAGGCTTAGGGGGGCTAGGTAGGCAAGCTTTAGGCGGGCTATAGGAGCTATATAGGCAGGCTTAGGGGGGCGCTATATAGGCAGGCTTAGGAGGGCTTTAGATAGGCAGGCTTAGGAGGGCTTTATATAGGCAGGCTTAGGGGGGCGCTTTATATAGGCAGGCTTAGGGGGGCGATATATAGGCAGGCTTAGGTGGGCTTTATATAGGCAGGCTTAGTCGGGCTTTATATAGGCAGGCTTAGGCTTAGAGGGGGTTTATATAGGCAGGCTTAGGGGGCTTTATATAGGCAGGTGTAGGGGGGCTTTATATAGGGAGGCCTTGGGGGCTTTATATAGGCAGGCTTAGCCTTAGGAGGGGTTTATATAGGCAGGCTTAGGAGGGCTTTATATAGGCAGGCTTAGGGGGGCTTTATATAGGCAGGCTTAGGCTTAGAGGGGCTTTATACAGGCAGGCTTAGGGGGGCTTTATATAGGCAGGCTTAGGCAGGCTTTATATAGGCAGGCTTAGGAGGGGTTTATATAGGCAGGCTTAGGGGGGCTTATATAGGCAGGCTTAGGGGGTTTATATAGGCAGGCTTAGGGGGGTTTATATAGGCAGGCTTAGGGGGTTTATATAGGCAGGCTTAGGCTTGGGGGGTTTATAGAGGCAGGCTTAGACTTAGGGGGGTTTAAAGAGGCAGGCTTAGGCTTAGGAGGGGTTTATAGAGGCAGGCTTAGGCTCAGGGGGGGATTATAGAGACAGGCTTAGGGGGGTGTATAGAGGCAAGTTTAGGCTTAGGGGGTTTTATAGAGGCAGGCTTAGGGGGAGGTTTATAGAGGCAGGCTTAGGCTTGGGGGGAGGTTTATAGAGGCATGCTTAGGCTTAGGAGGGGAGTTTATAGAGGCAGGCATGGCAGGTAAAATAAGAAATAGTTTACTCACCTCGGTCCACGCTCCCCCGATGCGCCGCCACTCTGCTACTTCCCCTGCAGCCTCTCTGCTCAGCGCGGGCAGTGCGGTGATGTGATGTCACCGCGCGCACCCACGTGATCACAGACGGTCGGCAGGGGAACTAGCGGGGCTCTGTTCTGTTACTACTGAGCAGTGTTATGTTCACTGCCGGCGGGCCCAGGACCGGCATTACTGGGGTAGCAGACGTAACAGCAGTCCCGGGGCACGGGCCCCCTAAGCGACGGGGCCAGGGCCGTCTCTTCCATTGGGCCAGGTAGGCCACTGCCCGGGGGCCCCACGATCTCAGGGGGCCCTCCCGGGCAGCCGCCTACCCTGCCCAGTGGAGCGACAGCCAGGCTTTGCCCGGGGGCAGCCGGGATTCGGGCCGCAGCGCCGGCTCGGAGCATCGCCGGGGGAGGCTGGGGTTTCCCCCTGGCGGGCCCCGAGTACCGGCGCCGGTCTGTGGCCCCCTCATCACACGGCTGCATGGCCGGGTCACAGACCCAGCCATGCAGCCATCACGGCCGCTGCCTGCTCTGAGCGGTGCGGGCAGCAGCCGAGGCTGAACATCTGGGATCTACTGATCCCGTCTGTTCAGCTCCCAGGAGGCCGCGGGGCAGGCGCGCGATGTGATGACGTCATCGCGCGCCCGCTCCGCGGCCCTGCACTCTGCTGTGAGCGGCCACCGGCTCCGGACGGACGTGGAGAAGAGGAAGGAAATCAGGTGAGTAACATTTTTATTTATTTATTTTTTTAAACTACTGCCCCTGCCACCAATATACTGCCCTGCCACCAATATACTGCCCCTGCCACCAATATACTGCCCTGCCACCAATATACTGCCCTGCCACCAATATACTGCCCCTGCCACCAATATACTGCCCTGCCACCAATATACTGCCCTGCCACCAATATACTGCCCTGCCACCAATATACTGCCCTGCCACCAATATACTGCCCCTGCCACCAATATACTGCCCTGCCACCAATATACTGCCCTGCCACCAATATACTGCCCCTGCCACCAATATACTGCCCCTGCCACCAATATACTGCCCTGCCACCAATATACTGCCCCTGCCACCAATATACGGCCCTGCCACCAATATACTGCCCCTGCCACCAATATACTGCCCCTGCCACCAATATACTGCCCTGCCACCAATATACTGCCCCTGCCACCTATATACTGCCCCTGCCACCAATATACTGCCCCTGCCACCTATATACTGCCCTGCCACCTATGTACTGCCCTGCCTGCCACCTATGTACTGCCCTGCCTGCCACCTATATACTGCCCTGCCTGCCACCTATATACTGCCCTGCCTACCACCTATATACTGCCCTGCCTACCACCTATATACTGCCCTGCCTGGCTATATACTGCCCTGCCTGCCCTAATTACTGGCCCTGCCTGCCCTACACTCTACAGGGGGGCTATAAACCTACCTACAGGGGACAGCATATCTACCTACAGTGGGCATGTAAACCTACCTACTTAATGGTGGGCAGCATTACTACCTACTTACTAGATGTGGGGCGCCCATAACAAAGGTAGGAATCAGCAGCGAAGTGCTGATAAAGTGAGGATTCTGAGATGTTTGTGCGTTACATTCTGCAGGGACGAGTTGTGGCCGGGACAAGTCGTCATGGTGGTCTGGACGGAAGGAGAGGAAAAGGGAAAAAGAACGATTCAGAGAACGACTCAGAGATGATGTCTCCGGGGAGTCCCGGGTGTCAGGGGTTAGTTTGCTATTATATTCCATCAGTGCTAAAGTCTCTGTCATGTATTGGTGACCGGAGCTGTTAATGTTTATATTTTTTTCTTTGAGTAGTGGTTTTTTTTTTTTTTTTTTTTGGAGGGGGCGGGGGGGGGGGGCAGGCCCAGGCCCAGGCCCAGTGCACCTCTCTGCCCAGGGGCCCATAGTGCTGTTAAGACGGCCCTGGACGGGGCCCCGTAGCAGTTGCTACGTCTGCTACCCCGGTAGTTATGCCCCTGATGTCACCACTATATAGTGACTAATGCCACCATAATACAGTAATACTGACCAAACCAGTAAACCAAGACCAATATTATCAATAGCAACGATATACAAGGACCAAATAATATCCCACATATCACCACCATAAATGGTCTGGATAATACCATCGTACTGTTACTGAATGTAAACCATTACACTAAGACCACTATTACGCCCATACAGTGACCATATAGTGGTAGATAGCAGTGTACACAAGCTCTGCGGACCATTACTTCCATACAGTGACCATATAGTGGTAGAAACCATTGTACACAGGCGCTCTGCAGACACATATGTGTTGACAGGGCAGTTACATTTAGTGACTCACAGTTGACGTTTTTTCCAATGTGTCATTCTTTTTTTTCTCTCTTTATCTTGTCCAGACCGCCATGACGTCTTCTCCTGGCCACAACTTGTCCCTGCAGAATTTACCACACAAACATGTTAGACTCCAAACCGTGAAAACTCCCCCAACCAACTATCGGGCCCCCATTTGAACCACCAGTAGTTAGGAACACACCCAATATCGTAGCCACCCCCTCCCCCCCCCCAAAAAAAAAGACAAGTATATAGGTAGACTCTCCTTTTAGGTAAATTAGACCCTAAAATTAGTCAGATAAGTGGCAGACTCTTCCTATTAAGTAGGTAAAGTTCCCCTTCAGTAAATCCCCCCCCAATAGGTAGCTATATAGTGCCCACAATAGGTAGTTGAAGGGAATCTTATACTGAATGGGGACTTTACCTACTTAATAGGAAGAGTCTGCCATCTTATCAGACTAATTTTTTAGAGTCTAACCTACCTAAAAGGAGTGTAGATAGATTGTAATATAGGGTCTCACCACTTGGTAGGTATATAAGGCTCCACCAGTAAGAAGGTGCATAGGCCACCAGTATGTATATATAAAGGCTCCCCTAATAGGTAGGGACATAAGGTTCCCCAGTAGATATGTAGGTATATAGGGCCCCTTCTAGTAGGCAGGTATATAGGACCCCCAATAGGACATAAAGGATCCCATATAGGTAGGTGGTAATGTAGGTCCTCCAGTAGGTAGGTACATAGATCCCCCATAAGTAAATAGGTACATAGGTCCCCCTGCTGGTATGTAGGTATATACTGTCCTCCAGGAGTTAGGTAAGTGTATATAGTATCTACCCCCCAGTAGTTAGGTAGGTGTATATAGAGCCCCCCAGTAGTTACGTAGGTGTATATAGGGCCCCCCTAGTAGTTAGGTATATATAGGGCCCCCTGTAGTTAGGTAGGTATATATAGGGACCCTCAGTAGTTAATTAGTTATATATAAGGCCCTCCAGTAGATAGGTAGGTATATATGGGTACCCCAAGAAGTTAGGTATATATAGGGCCCCCCAGTAGTTAGGTAGGTATATATTGGGCCCCAGTAGTTAGGTAGGAGTATATAGTGGGCCCCAGTAATTTGTAAGGTATATATAGGGCCCCCCAGCAGTTAGGTATAGATAGGGCCCCCAATAGTTAGGTAGGTATATATATATATATGGCCCCCAAGCAGTTAGATAGGTATATATATGGCCCCCCCAATTTAAAATAAATAAATAATAATACTCACCTCTCCTCTTTTCTCCCACTGGACTCTTCTTTGAATCCGGATTGAGCAGTGTGATGTGAGATAGGCTTTGGGCCTAGTACAGGCTGTGGCACAACGACATCATAGCATCGCACCACTGCCTCCAGTGGCTGAACGACCGGTTTGAGTGTACTCCGGCCTTTCAGCCTCAGCCGCTGCCTGCACCACAAAGGCGACATCTGCGATCGCTACATCGCTGCCTCTATGTGACTCGGCAATGCAGCTGAGTGACCAGGGGGGCATGTGGGCCCCCCTGGCTCAGAGGCCTGGTCACAGTTGCAACCGCTGCGACCCCTGTAGCTACGCCACTACTTCTATACTCTGCACTGATTGCCTTTTTCAGCTAAGTTTTTCAAAGACCTAATGAACTCAGGTGCCCAGACAGATCAACTGACCAGCAAGGATCCTGAGCAGTTGCCATGCAATCACTCCAAACAAACAAAGAAAGACATAACACAGAAACTGGTATTGACCTGATGAGCAGGAGAGGATGAAATGGCAGAAGGACAAGCAGTGGAATGCTAAAATACATGGGATGCTATAGCACAGACCTGGGCAAAGTACGGCCCCCGGGCCACATCCGGCCCGCCAGCTCGTGGGATGCGGCCCGCGGCGTACCATGCCCAGATCTGCTAATAGTAGCGCTGACAGCCCGCCGCGGCCGGGTATTGCTGAGAGGCCGCCGCGGGCCGTCAGCGCTACTATTGCTGGTGAATTAGGCAGCGACGCGGTGAACTCCGCTCACCGCGCCGCTGCCTCTCCTGGGCGCACACAGAGTAATAACTCTGTGCGGGCCCAGGAGCTGACGGAGGAGCGTCCCGGCGCTGGCGGCATGACGTCATCACGCCACCAGCCCGGGAAGCTCCTCGGATAGAAGATGAGCGCGCTCGGCCGGGAGTCAGGTAAGCCAAGGTGAGTATTAGTGTTTGTTATTTTTAATTTTGGCCATAAAACTATATACCTGCCTGGGGACACACCTCACTATCTATATACCTGCCTGGTGACACACCTAGATATCTAAATACCTGCCTGGGAAAACACCTCACTATCTCTATACCTGCCTAGGGACACACCTCCCTAGATATCTGCCTGGACACACTAGTCTATCTATATACCTGCCTGGGGACACACCTAACTATATACCTGCCTGGGGACACACCTGGCTATCTCTATATCTGCCTGGGGACACACCTGGCTATCTCTATACCTGCCTGGGGACACACCTAACTATATACCTGCCTGGGGACACACCTAACTATCTATATACCTGCCTGGGGACACACCTAACTATCTATATACCTGCCTGGGGACACACCTAACTATCTATATACCTGCCTGGGGACACACCTAGCTATATATCTGCCTGGGGACACACCTAGCTATCTATATACCTGCCTGGGGACACACCTATCTATATACCTGCCTGGGGACACACCTAGCTATATATCTGCCTGGGGACACACCTAGCTATCTATATACCTGCCTGGGGACACACCTAACTATATACCTGCCTGGGGACACACCTGGCTATCTCTATATCTGCCTGGGGACACACCTGGCTATCTCTATACCTGCCTGGGGACACACACCAGGATATCTCTATACCTGCCTGGGGACACACCTAACTATATATCTGCCTGGGGACACACCTGGCTATCTCTATACCTGCCTGGGGACACACCTAACTATCTATATACCTGCCTGGGGACACACCTAACTATCTATATACCTGCCTGGGACACACCTAACTATCTATATATCTGCCTGGGGACACACCTAACTATATACCTGCCTGGGGACACACCTCGCTATCTATATACCTGCCTGTGGGAAGCACTAACTATATACCTGCCTGTGTGGAGACCTAACTAGCTATGTACCTGCCTGTGTGAAGCTTTAACTATATACCTGCCTGTATGGAGCCCTAACTAACTAGATACCTGCCTGAGGGGAGCTGTACCTATCTATATACCTGCCTGAGGGGAGCTGTACCTATCTATATACCTGCCTGAGGGGAGCTGTACCTATCTATATACCTGCCTGAGGGGAGCTGAACCTATCTATATTCCTGCCTGAGGGGAGCTGTACCTATATATATACCTTCCTGAGGGGAGCTGTACCTATCTATATACCTGCCTGTGGGGAGCTATATCTATATACCTGCCTGCGGGTACCTATATCTATATACCTGACTGAGGGGAGCTGTATATACCTGCCAGACTGAGGGGACATACATCTACATACCTACCTTACTGAGGAGAGCTGTATATACCTGCCTTACTGTGTACCATCAGTATATATAGAGGTATATAGATACATCCCCCAGTAAGTTTCCACAAAGATAATCCCCCAAAAACGAATTTTTTCCTGTTCATCCTATATTTTTATTAGTCCGGCCCCCCAAAACCATCGCACTTTCTCATGCGAAAATTAATTGCCCACCCCTGCTATAGCAGGTTCTAAAAGAGTGGTCTACGTAGGGCTATCATAGCTGTACCATCATCTATGAATTGCTAAACAAAGTGATGTGGAGGTACATGCCATAGCTTCGAATCCAAGATGGTGTCCACTCCTTGTGCTGGGACAGCTGCCTCTCTCAATGGCTGTCTGTGGATTCCATGGAAAGTGCTACTGTGTCTTGACGGTCTCCATCTCTGCTCAGTGTGTCTAAGCTTTGGTGGACAACATTCGGCCCTCGGGCTTTGGGTTTGGCACGTGTTCTAAACTATTGAATAATGTTAACTTTGTATTTTTAGAAACAATCAAGTTATAGGGTTAAATAGCATGAGTGTATCTACTAAGAATTTGTGCCTTCACTGGGCGTTCTAACAACTAAGGTTGCTTTGCCACTGTATGAAGTAAAACTGATTTGTTGGATTATGTTGTTCAGCGATTGTCTTCTCTACAAGGGGAATCAGAGGAGGGAGCATTACCCCATGCTACAAACTATTTTCCTCCAATGTCCAGTGTTTTTAATTTTGCTAGAATAATCACTATAAAACAGCAAAATAAAAAATGCATACATACATAAAATTGTATTGGTCTTTCCATTACTATGCACCAGATACCTCTGTATCTAGGGCTAAACCTAGATTTTTTTTATCACTTACTACAAAAATTCACTATGAAATTGAGGTCCATAGGAATGTATTGGGGAGCTTGAAAATCTTTCTCTGGTGAGTCACTAGAAATCTGATTTTTTAAATCGTTACATGCTGAAATTCTTAGCCTCGATTACTTTATATAAAAAAGCCTTACTACAAAACATACAGGTTTTGTTCTTTAACTGTTTGTATTTAGATTACTGTATTATAAAGTATAATTTACTGCACTTTAAATACAATTGGATACAAAAAAGTATACAGTACAGTATACAGTATTTTTCTTTTCAGTCTGGTAGCAGTTGTAGAGACATATAGATGCTTACAGTATGTCTGTCTATACATCCATCAGGACTGTTCCAAGTGTGACTTCCAAATGCAGCGTGAATTTAGTCTTAAAGTGCCATATCAATGTTAAAAACCATAGAAATCTATGGATGAATAGGTAAATATATATGAACAGAAACAGATAAAGATGCTTGAGTATTCTGCTAAAATATGAATCACCAGTATCATTGCTGAACTGCTTCTCCTTCAGTGTACAATCAAGCTAAATCTTATCTGACATGTACAGTCCTTTATCTCAAGTAGCAAATGGCACCTTTGTTCCATTACTTTGTATACATTCTGTCCTTTATGCAGAATTTTTTACATTCTCTTGCTCCAATGTCCTGCTACGACTCAATGATTTTCCCTTTTATATACAGGCTTATCAACAAGTTCTTATCACATTCCAGTAACTGTAGCAAAGTCAAAGTAACAATACTAAGCACTCTTGGTACGAACACTTCCAGCTTTCTATAGGAATAAGTAAATTAGATTAATAAATGTTTGATTAATTAAAAATTTTAGAAAAAGCCAGACATTAGGCTACGTCTAAATGGGACTGGTTTACAGTTGGATTTTATGCAAATTCAGTATTTACAATCCACAAAAAATCCGACTCTAAATCATACTCATGGATCTCAATCGAAAATCCGAGCTGTAGTCTACACAGCTCGGATTATCTGAGGACGGATTTCAAAACCAGTGGTTTTGAAAGAAACTTAGAACATGTTCTATAACGGCAGATTATAGTATTGTTCAATTGAAATCCGAATACTGCAGAATAAAATGCAGCAAAAACGTGAAAAAAAAACCTGGAAACCGAGTGTAAGATACTGGTCGGATTCTAATTAGACTTCGACCAGTATTTTGTCCTCTGCCGTGTAGATTAGGCCTTACTGTTTTATGCAGATTCTGGACATTTTTAGATGTTTGACTTCCCGACACTCCACCATAAGCTTTAACACTTGACTTCAAGAACAAGCATCTGGATTGGAATCTATGAAATGTAAGAAATCAATTACTACCTCTTGAATCAGTAACACCACCCGAATGGGCTGTGCTATCTGAGTCACCATTTGTCTCCTTTAGGTGAAGCTAGCTGTAGACCGTGAAGCTGCCCATACATAAAATGCAAAAATTCTGTAAGCAATCATTTGTGGCGTCGGATGAGTCACAAAATGCAATTGTCATGCTGGATTTTTTTCAATAGGTGGTTAATTAAAAGTATGGGGCAGATTTACAAAACTGCCTGATACGTAGACAGTGTAAACGTAGACCAAGTCATCTATAAATGCACCAAATTTATCACAGTAGCTCATGCTTTTTAACCACTTAAGGACCTTGCGTTTTTTTGGTTGATATGTTCGTTTTTTCCTCCCCGCCTTCCAAGAGCCATAACTTTTTTATTTTTCCACCTACAATACCTAGAAATATAAGGGCTTTTATTTTGCAGTATATAAGTAACAATATGGAAAAGCGCACTAAATAATAAAATGTAACTTTTATTAATTTTAGTTTAAAAAGTATAAAGATACTATAATAAACAGATACCTAACTAGAGCCAATGTCTAAAACATAAGGATGTTTAAAGCCACCGATTTATGTATACCCACCCTGTTACAGGAAAAGAAGGGTAGCAAAAAGGAAAATAATAGGGTTAGTTACAAATATATGCCTTATTCCCTGTATTGGCCCTAATATGAGCCCTATCTGTATTATGCTACCTAAGTTACAGGGAAAAACGTCCTAAAAGGACCCACCCCCGTCGGAACCTAATCCCTGCAAAAAAAAAATCCCCATTATGCCTGCCAAAAGGATGGCACACAAAAATTACAAAATTTAGTATTAGAACGTTGGGAAAGGGGAAAAACGCAATTACATCAAATTGTGAAAATTCCAAACACCCAAAATTTTCCCAAAAAATGTTTTTGGTAAACCCACTTTTAAATTTATCAGGGGACGGAGATCAGTAGGCTGTGAGAGATTAAAAATTTTTCACCCTTACGCACTCAAATAGACAACATTTGCAGGGAGGCCCCAAAGTCATATGATATAATCGACATTTAAAAATAAACCCGCATAAATTTACTGAGGTAGAGAAAATGGCTCACAAATGTGGCATTTCAAGGGTTTTGGTTGCTGCGCAATCAAACTAGGGGAACATTTCCCTTTTTAAAAAGCCGGGGTTTTGGCGCCCAAAAAAGCGAGGGCATCGCGTCACTAAAACCAAAAAATGGTATGTCGCGTGCCCGTCTAGTTCCCAAGCCCCCTCAAAGCAAAAACCCGGGAAAAAAAACGCAAACCAGCTGAAAACGAGGTTGGGAAAGCATGTTTTGGGTCTGTACACTGTCACCCAAACGGAGGGTTTACGGGCGGGCATATGCTTTCGTCTCTGATTGCTGGGGGCGCTGGGGATATATCGGGTTTTTAAAAGCATGGGAAAGTAATCCCGCAAACAGAAATTTTTTAAATTGGAATTTTATATGCTGTTTGGTAAGTCAAAATTTTAAAAAAGAAAAGCGTCTCACTTTACCCGTAACTATAAAAACATAGCTCCCGTAGTTACTGGGCCCTGAACTTTACCGGGGCCCCATTTTGTAGAAAAAAAGTTAAAATAGTGTAAAAAAATTTTTCACTGATAAATATTAAAAAAGTTTTTAATTGTAGCCATTATATGGAGGAAAAATGGGCTAAAAAGCCATTCTACAAAAAGCAATTGAAAAAAAGTTGTTCATTAAAACCCATCAGGGTTTTTCTGTCCCCCAAATGTAAATCCCAAAAGATTTTCCCTTTCACAAAAAGATTTGTTCCAAACCCCCTTTTTTGGACGTGTGGTTTAATTCGATCAAAATTCCCCCTGAAATTTCAAAACATCGTGCTTCAAAACCTTTGTTCCCGCAAAAAAATTCTGGCTACACTGGTTTCTCTTTTTTTCCGAAAAGGCCCCAGGTGTTTACCCCCGATTAAAAACCCCTTCGAAATTCACGAATAGTTTTGCCGACCCTAATTTTTCCCACCCAACGCATTTGGGGAAAAGGTAAATAACACCCGTGGATCTACAATTAATAAAAGGGCCCAATAAGGAAAATTTTCGGCCCGGAAAATTTATTAAAAAATCTTTTGCCCGTTTCAACAAAGTTTTCAACCGATTCAGCCACTACATTTAAGACAGCCCATCGGCTGCCCCTGAAGACGTATTCGTGGCCGGGGGGGAGTAAAATGGGTTTTTTCCCAATTTTTTCCCTTAGCTTTGAAATCCCGCCTGAATGTTTTTAGGGGCGTGACCCGGGCTTTTTTCCCTTTAAAGTCCCGGGGAAGGAGCAAATATCCCCGTGTTTGGGGAGTATCTTGGGGAACCCTTTAAACGGGAACGCTTCTCAAAGGTGCCAATTTAAATCTAGCTATCTCTTTCCCCTTTTTCCCGGGGCCCTTTTGAACCCGTGGGGTGAAATAATTTAGTTTTTATCCATCTTTAAGTGCATGTTGGAAACCCTTTTTTAAAATAACATCCTCCCGGTTTCCCTTATCCCCCTAAAACGACCTTTGATTACTGGCTGGGTTTTTTTTTAGCTGGGTTTCTTGAACAGTTTCTGCTTAAAAAGCCCAAAAAAAATGTTTCCCTTGGGATAACCTCGCTTCAGGGGGGCCCGGGTGGCTACTCCGCCAATCAAGGGAAAATTTGATGACGGGGGGCTTACGATTAAATTGTTGTCAGATAGTGCCAATTTTAGGGGGGGGGGGGAAACCTTCAAGTTTTTTCATCCAAAAAAAGGGGTATTAGAATTAATCTCATAGGTGAACTTTAAAACCACATGGATTTTCCCTTGGTTTAAATAAAGGGAAAGTGAGAAATCTGGCTTAGAGGGCCCTTCCATTAAAAGAAAGGGGTCAATATAAAGGGAAACCCCTAACCCAATTTTGGGCGTCCAATTTGCCCAAAATGTTCTTCAAAAACAAGAGGCTTCCCACCAGCCCAGGTACAGATTTGCGGGATGATGGAACCCCATGGGCTTTTCCCCTGGTGTTTCCCCTAAGCGGGGGAAGAACCCCCATTGAACAAAAAATAATTTCTTTTAAGCACCCAAAACTCAGAAATGCAAAAAGGGAAATCGTTATGTGCACTGGGTTTTCAATCCCCTACTTTGCAGAAAGTAATCTAAAACCTGTTTTACCCCTATCATGGGGTTTTACTTATGTAAGTGCCCCACGTCCACAATAGCTAACCAACATTCTGGGCCCACCCGTATCCCCTCGAGTTTTCAAAAAAAGTCCAAAGGAAACTCGAGGGGTAGGGGAAAAAATGATTCCAATGGGTCTAAAAGGGAAACTAAATAGGATTCCACAATTGTGTGTGAGGGAGTCAAATTTCCCGACACAATTTGGGCCCCCTTTAAGGGGTGTTACTCCCCTTTTGTTTCTTCGGCCCAAATGTAAAAGGGCCGGGGGAAATTTTTGGAAAAACAAAGGAAAAAAGAAAATCAAATTCTTGTACTGAAAATTAATTTTTGTTTACTTCATCAAGGGGGGACAGTTAAAAGCTCCTTCCTATATTTCCCAGTAGGGTTTTCCCTTTTCTAAAATTTCATAAAATGAGAGGTCCTGAAGTAGAGTGTTTTTCACCCTATTCACATTCTTGGTGGCTTAAAAATCAATGTTACCCCCTTTATCACGGGGGTTTCCCCTATTAAGTTTTGATCTTTTTCCAACCCAGAGATAGCCCCGATTTTTCCTTTTCTTGTGCAATTACTTTGGAAAACGTTTTTGCAGGGGATTTTTAGATTCCCCAGTTACCGAGAAATAAAAACTTTTAATGCAAGTTTTCCTCCCTTTTGGAGGCATTGAAAAACTTTTTGGGCATAGGGGTTTTGAAGGGGCCTTTGGCCCCTGTTTTACCTCGTCATGGGGTTTGTCATAAAGCAAACGAAAACCCCTTTTAATTTTTCCTTTACTTATGCCCCGTTTCCGAAATTCCCCCCTATTTTTTAAAACAAAGAATTTGTGCCATTTTTAAACTTTTGGGCCAAACCGGGTGGAAACTTTAATCCATTAATTTGTCAAATCTTCCCGTTTGGGGCAAAAACAAACCCCAAAACTCAAAATTTTTCAAACTCCTCAACGCTCAAAATTTTGGGGGGATAAAATTTAAATTTTAGGTTTTGGAAAATTGAGGGGTTTTGGAGTTAACGTCTTGTGGTGGTACGATCCCCCAACTTTGGGAAGAATGATTCCCTTCTAAAAAAGGTTTTAGAGGCACCTCTTTTTTTCGGCCTCTTCCCCCCCTTCCCCTTCCCGGGGCCCCTGGATCGTTTTGACCCCTGGCTTTTTCTGGTTAATTAAATTTACAATAGAAAAAAGAAATCTCGTTTTTGTTGGGGAGGCTAAAAGTTCTTGGATTCCTTTTTTACTTTCCTTAGTTCCAAAAGATAAATGCTTTGTTTTCCCCCAAAGTCAGAGAGGGCCCTAAAGAAAATTTTTTTGTTTGCGGTCTTTAAATGAATTGTTTCTCTCCAAAAGCCCCTGAAAATTTTTTCTCCTTGGGAGCGTTTTTCTATATTTTTTTGCGAAAAATCCTTTTACCAAAATTAATTTGTTTTTTTCAATTTTTGGTCAAGGGGTTTCAAAACTAGCTCTTTCCCCTTCCCCCTTTCCCAAAAATAAATTTCATTTAAAATTAAACGAGTGTTTGTGGGTTTTTTGTTCCCCCCTTTTTTTTTAAAACCTGGAAACCCCTTAATTTTATGCCCGGTGTGAGGGAAAATCGCAGGGGCCACGAGGAAAATATTTTTGGGTTTTTTTTTATAGTTATCTAAACTGTGGACCCCACCAAGGGGGTTTTGCTCACGATAAAATCCTATGTAAAAATCCTTGAAAGAAAAGTTGAGTGTTGGCGAAATTTTTTCTGACAAATTTTTTTATCAAGAAAATTTTCATTTTCCCCCACTAAACCATCGGTCAGTGTCCAAGCCCGTATTTTTAGAAAACCGGCCCTACCCAACACCTGTATTCGAATAAAAGTGTTTAAAATAGCTCAGTAGGAGGATTAGGGTTAGATCTGAGCTTTGGGTTTCCCCCACGCTTAGTACTTTTTTAAATAAAAAATATGGAAAAGCCCCATAAATAAAAAAAATGTAACCCTTTTTTTAATTTTTGTTTTAAAAAAATGTAAAGATAATATTAAAAAAAAACATACCCAACTAGAGCCCCAAGTCTTAAAAAATAAGGATGTTTAAAACCAACCCATTTTTTGTATTTCCCCCCCTGTTCAGGAAAAGAAGGGGAGAAAAAAGGGAAAAAAATGGGTTAGTTACAAATTAATGCCCTTTTTCCCTATATTTTGGGCCCCAATTAAAGGCCCCTTTTTTGATTTTGCTACCTAAGGGTTTCAAAGGGAAAAAAAATCCTAAAAAGGACGACCCTGTCTGGAAAAACCCAATCCCCGCAAAAAAAATCCCTATTATGCCCTGCCAAAAGGAAAGGCACTACAAAAAAAATTACAAAAATTTTAGTTTAGAACGTTTGGGAAAAAAAGATACAGAAATTAAAATTAATTTGGGGAATTCCCCAAAACAAAAAATTGTCCCCAAAATTTTTTCGGTAACCTACTTTTAAAACCTTTATCAGGGGACGGAGATCAGTAGGGGTGTGAGAGATGTAAAAAAATGCACGTTTCCCCACATCAAAAAAGACCCAAAAATTTTCAGCAGGCCAATTTTCATATGTATATAATCAAAACATAAACATACTGCATAAAAAACTGAGGTAGGCATATGGGGTCACAGTGGGGGAAAACGCTATGGTGTGCTGCGCCCAAACAAACTATTTTGAACATCCGGTTTAAATAGCCGGGGTTTTGGGCCAAAACGGAGACTCGCGTCCAAATTAAAACCAAAAAATGGTTTTGTGCCGGTTTCCTCGCCCAATTTTCTAAACGCTCAAAGCGGGAAAACCGGGGAAAAGACGATCCAGCAAAAAAAAACGGAAAGGTTGGAATTTCTGTTGGCTCTGTACACTGTCCACCGGAAAAAGGGGGTGACGTGACGGGCATATGCTGCCCTCTTTATTGCTGAGCGCGGCATAAAATCAAGCTAGTTAAAAAAATGCAATGTAATTACATTTCAGGGTTATGTAAAAATTTGGGAAAAAATAGCTGTAGGTAAGTTTAAAAAATTTAGAAGAATGGTCTCACATGACCGGGGAACTATAAAACATAAACTCTGTAGTTAATGACCCCGAACGGGACCGGGCTATTGTGTAAAAAAAAGACAAAAAAGTGTAAAGAATGTCAAATGAAAAAATATTAAAAACGTTATATTTTAGCCATTTTTTATGGAGGGAAAAATTGGCTAAATGCCATGTACAAAAAAACAATTGAAATTAAGTTTTTTCATTTTAAACCCATCAGGGGGGTTTTGCCGTCCCCAAAGGTAAATTTAAAAATGATTCCCTTTTTCAAAATAAAATTTGTTCCAAAACCCCTTTTTGGGGGAAAGTGGGGGTTTTAATTCGAAACAAATTTCCCCTGAATTTCAAGCATCGTGCTTCACCCTTAGTTCCCGGGGAAAACCCCCTTTTGGTACACTTGGGGTCTCTTTTTTTTTTCCGAATGTCCCCCCCAGGTGTTTTTACCCAACGCCTTCGAAAAATTCCCCGAATAGTTTTGGCCGGGCATATTCCTTACCACAATCGCATTTGGGTAAAGGTTTTAAAAAAAAACCCCTGGATCCCAAATTTAAAGAAATGCCTAATAAGGAATTTTCGGCCGGGAAAATTTATTAAAGAAACCCCTTTGGGCCCCTTTCAACAAAAATTACAACCCATACAGCCCCCTACATTTATGACAGCCCCTCCCGGGTGTCTCTGAAGGGCCCCTTTTTCGTGGCCGGGGGGGGTTAAAAAGTGGCCTTTTTACAATTTTTTTCCCTTTGACTTTGAAAATCCCCCTGAATGTAATTAGGGGGGCGTGACCCGCTTTCTCCCCTTTAAAGTCTGGGGGCAAGGAGCAGAAAATCCCCGTGTTTTGGGTGATATCTTGCGAACTTCTTCGGGCCTTCGTCAAAGGGGCCAATGACTCAAACAAACTCTTCCTTTTTTCCCGGGCATTTTGAACCCGTGGGGGGAGTAATTTAGTTCTATCCATTTGGGAAATGGGATGTTTGGGACCCTTTTTTAAAATAACATCCTCCGGATAAACCCCTTTTCCCTAAAGGGGAAAGTTTTAAGATCTACGACTGTTTTTTGGGAGTCTGATTTACTTTAACAGTTTTTGCGTAAACCCCAAAAAATGTCCTTGGGGATCCTCGCTTTAGGGGGGGCCCGGGGTGGCTACACCGCCCTGCAAGGGAATTAGATGAAGGGGGTTACGATTAAAATTTTTGTCGAGATAGGGCCATTAGAATCCTTCAAGGGTTTTTACATCCAAAAAAGGTAAACTCAATTTAAAAGAATCTCAAAAGGGGAAAATTAAGACCAAAATGGATTATTTATTGAGTTTAGTAATGAATGTGAGAAAGTCTGGCTTAGAGCCGTTCCATATGACAAAAGATGTCAATTTAATATAACGGGAAACCCAAACCCCAAAGTGGTCGCCCAAATTTCAAAAATGTTCTTTTAAAAAAATAGAGGCTCTTTCCCCCAGCCCGGGGAAGATTAGCGTATGATGGGGGCCATGGGGCTTCCCCTGGCTGTACCCCCAAGCTGGGGGGAAGAACCCCCCCATTGAACAAAAAAAAAATTTTTTGTTAAAACCAAATTCCCCAGCAACCCGCAAAAGGAACTCGTTTTTGGGGCACTGAATTGCAATTTCCCCTACTTTGCAGAAAATAAAACTACACCCGTATCCCATTCATGGGGTATTTTTGTGTAGGTTTCCTCTACTCCAAACCCAGCCCCCAAACCCAAAATTCCCGGTCCCCCCCCTGTAACCCCATCCCAGTTTTCTAAGAAAGGGCCATGGGGCCCCTTTGGTGTAGGAGGAAAAATATTCCACAAAGGGGGCAAAAGGGAATCTTAAAAAGATTCCACAATTTTGTGTGAGGGAAGTCTATTCCTGACACAATTGGTCCCCCCTTTTAAAGGGGGGTTACTCCCCTTTTGGGATCTTCGGCAGACTGTAAAGGGCGGAAATTTTTTGGAAAACTAGGGAAACAGAAACTCAAAAATTTTTGACTGATTTTAAGTTTTTGTGACTTTGCATCGTGAGGACAGTTAAAAGCTCCTTCCTATAAATTTTTTCAGTAGGGTCTTCTTCAAAATTTTTATAACATGAGAGGGCATGAAGTTTTGAGTGTTGCACCCTATTCCACATATCTCTGGTGGGCTAAAAAATACAATGTTACCCCCCTTTTTCAGCGGGTTTAAAATTAAGGGTTTTGATCTTGTTCCAAACCCAGAAAATTTTTCCGATATTCATTTTCTTTTTGCAATTACTTGGAAATCGTTTGTGCAGTGATTCCCAGATCCCTAGTTACCTGAGAAAAAAAAAACTTCAACGCAAGAAAATCCCCCTTGTGGAGGGGATTTAAAAAAATTTTTTGGGGATAGGGTTGGGAAAGGGGGCCTTTTCCCGTGTTGACCTTTGTCATGGGTTTTGGGCATAAAGCAAACGAACCCCTTTAATATGTCCTCACTTATTCCCAGTTCCCCCGAACATTCCTTCCCATTTTTTTAGCAGTGTTTTTGTGCCAATTTTTTCTTTCGTCCCAAAAAAATGGGAAATTTTTTTAATCCATCTAAAATTTTCAAATCTTTCCCGTTGGGGGCAAAAGACAAACCCAAACTCAAAAAATTCATCCTTTAACGCTCAATTCGTGGGGGATAAATTTAAAATATTAGGTTGGGAAATGTAGAGTTTGGGGTTTAAAGTCTTGTGGGGGGAAAGATCCCCAACTGGTAAAAAAATTTATTCCCCTTTTAAAAAAGGGTTTGAGGCACCTCTTTTTTTTTCGGCCCCTTCCCCCCTTCCCCCTTTGGGGCCCCTGGATCGTTTTTTGACCCCTGGCTATTCTTGGGTTTAAAAAAATCACAATCAGAATCAAAAAATCTCAGTTTCGTTGAGGAGGCTACGTTCTTTTGGGTCTTTTTTTACTTTTCCCTTTTTTATCCAAGAAGTATATGCTTTTTTTCCCGAAAGTCAGAGAGGTCCCTAACGGGAAATTTTTTTTATGGTTTTTCGGTCTTTTAAAATGATATTGAAAATCTCTCCCAAAGGGGCTCTGAAGTTGGGTTTTTTCCCTTTGGGACGTATTCCATATTTTGGGGCGGGAAAAAACTTTTACCAAATTTAAATTTTTCTTTCAATTTTTGGGCAAGAAATTTTTTAGGGCCCAGCTCTTTCCCTCTTCCAAAAGTAATTGCATAAACTTAATCGGCTGTTAGTGGCTTCTTGTTCCCCACCTTTTAAAAAAATCCTGGAAACCCCCTTTTTTTTATGCCAGGGGGTGAGGGAAAAAACGCAGTCCCGAGGAAAATATTTGGGGTTTTTTAAAAATAGTTATCTAAACTGGGACCTCCCAAAAAAAATGGATATTTGGGTCCGAAAAAATCCCATTTAACTCCCTTGAAAAACAACGTTTTATGTTGGGTATAATTTTTTTTTGAACAAATTCTTTTTTCAAGGAAAAACTCTTTTACCTCAATAAGCCAACGGGGCCCGTGTCCCCAAACCGTATTTCCGAAATCCGGGCCCTACCCAACAACCCTTTTTTCAGAAAAAAATGTGTTAAATAGCTCATTTTTTGGGAGGATTAGATTAGATCTGAGTCGTTTCCAATTTGCTTAGTACATTTTATAAGTAAAATTTTTGGAAAAACCCCACTAAATAATAAAAAGTAACTTTTTTTAATTTTAGTTTAAAAAAAATGTAAAAGGAAAATATAATAAAAAACATAAATAACTAGAGGGCCCAAACGGTGGGCTTTAAAATCCTTTATTTTTTGACCCTTGGCTTAGTTAGGTATGTGTTTATTATAGTATTTTTACACTTTTTTAAACTAAAATTAATAAAAGTTACTTTTATTATTTAGTGCGCTTTTCCCCCTATTGTTTCTTATATAATGTACTAAGCGTATTGGAAACTAGCCCCAGATTTAATTTTTAAACCAAAATACTGAGCTATTTTTTAAAACATTATTCTGAATACAGGTTTTTGGGTATGGCCGGGTTTCTGGAAACTGGCTTGGACATGCCGTTTCTTAGTGAGGTGAAAAGAGATCTTCTTGATAAAGAATTTGTTCAGAAAAAATATACGCCAACACTCAAAGTTGCTTTCAAGGAAATTACATAGGATATTCGTGAAACAAAAAAATCCACTTGGTGGGGGGGGCCACAATTTAGGTTAAACTATTTTAAAAACCAAATTTGTTCCCCGGGGGGACTGCCCTTTTTTTCCCCCACCCTGGCATAAAAATTTAAAAGGGCCAGGATTTATTAAAAGGGGGGAAAAAAGAAAACCATAACCTCGATTAAGTTTTTGCAATACTTTTGGAAGACGAAAAAAGCTAGTCTAGAAATCTTGCCCAAAAATTTAAAGAAAAAATTAAAATTTTTTGGGGGAAAACTTTCGCACAAAATATAGAATTAAAGCTACCAAGGAGAAAAACATTTTAGAGCCTTTGGGGAGATATCAATAACATATTAAAGACCGAAAAAATA
Source organism: Phyllomedusa bahiana (assembly GCA_025379985.1). Classification (NCBI taxonomy): domain Eukaryota; kingdom Metazoa; phylum Chordata; class Amphibia; order Anura; family Hylidae; genus Phyllomedusa; species Phyllomedusa bahiana. The sequence goes on from JAODAL010011796.1 coordinate 63,228, forward strand.
AACAATTCGTTTTGGGACCTCTCTACTTTCGGGAAAACAAAGCATATACTTAGGGGATACTAAAAAGTAATAAAGACCCCAAGAACGTAGCCTCCTCAACAGAAACGAATTTCTGATTCTGATTGTGATTTAATTAACCGAATAGCCAATCAACAACGACCCAGGGGGCCCCAAAAGGGGGAAGGGAGGAAGAGGCCGAAAACAAAAGGGGTCCTCAAACCCTTTTTTAGAAGGAATCATTTTTACCTTTTGGGGGATCGACCCCCACAAGACGTTAAATCCTAATCTCAGTTCCAAAATAATATTAAATTTTTTCCCCCACAATTGAGGTTAGAGATGAAAATTTTTAGATTAGGTTTTCCTTTTCCCAACGGGGGGGAAGATTGAAAAAATTTTGAAAAAAAGGATTAAAGTATCCATCGTTTGGACGAAAAAAAAATGGCAAAATTACTGTCTAAAAAATAGGGGGAAGTTTTTGGAAAAGGGGGATAAGTGAGGACAAATTAGAAGGGTTCGTTTGCTTTTTGACATTCCCCTGACGAGGGCAACACGGGCAAAAGGGCCCCTTTTACAACCCCATGCCAAAAAGTTTTCAATGCCTCCCCAAAAAATATATCTTGCGTTGAAGTTTTTATTTCTCAGGTAACAGGGATCAGAATCATGCACAAACATTTTTTCCAATAATTGCAAGAGATGAATAAAGGGTATCTCTAGGGTTTGGAACAAATCATAAATAATAGTGAAACCCCCTGATAAAGGGGGGTAACATTGTACTTTTTTGACACAGGAAAAATGTGAAAAGTGCAACACCTACTTTAGGACCTCTCATGTTTTGAAATCTTGAGAAGAAAACCCTACTGAGAAATATAGAAGATACTTTTAACTGTCCCACACTGATGCAAAGTCAACAGAAACTTATATCAGTAACAAGAATTTGAGTTTCTGTATCTAGATTACCAAAAATTCGACCTTTTACAGTCTGCCTGAAGATACACAAGGTAGTAACACCCCTTAAAGGAGACCAATTGTGTCAGGAATAGGACTCCCTCACACAAATTGTGAATCTATTAGATTCCTTTTAGCCCCTTTTGTGAATCAATTTCCTCCTACACTCGAGATACCATGGACTTTCTTAGAAAACTCGATGGGATACTGATTGGACCAGAATGTTGGTTAGCTAGTGAGGACTTAGAGGCACTCTACACAAGTAACCCACGATAGGGTATACAGGCTGTAGATTCCTTTCTGCAAAGTATATTGATTGCAATTCAGTGCACATAACCGAGTTCCTTTTGCAGTTGCTGAGATATGTGCTACAAGAAATTTAATTTTTTTGTTCAATTGGAGGGTTCTACCACCAGCTTAGGGGTACAGCCATGGGAATCCCATGTGCTCCATCAAACGCTAATCTTGTACCTCGGCAGGTGGGATAGCCTCCAATTTTTTGAAGAACATCTTGCACATTGGACTGACCACATTGGGTTCTGGATTCGTTATATTGAACGACATCTTTGTCAAATGGAACGAGCTCTAAGCCAGACTTCTCACATTCCATTACTAAACATCAATGATAATCCATGTGGTTCTTAAGTTCAGCCTAATATATTCCATTCTAATGAGCTTAACCTTTTTGGATGTAAAAATCTTGAAGGATTCTAATGGCACTATCTCGACACAATTTATCTAAGCCCACGTCATCTAATTCCCACTTGCATTGGCGGAGTAGCCATCCGGCACCCCTGAAGCGAGGTATCCCAAGAGGACATTTTTCGTTTACGCAGAAACTGTTCAAGTAAATCAACAACAAAAAACAGCAGTAATCCAAACGTCGCTTTAGGGATAAGGGTATCCGAGGATGTTATCTAAAAAGGGTACCAACATGCACATCATATGGATAGAACTAAATTACTCACCCACCTGGTTCAAAATGCCCAGGCAAAGGAAGAGATAGGCCTAGAGTCATTGGCACTTGACGAAGCGTCCGATGAAGTTCGCAAGATACTCACCAAACACTGGGAATAATTCCTGCTCCTTGACCCAACCATTAAGGAGGGAAAGTCGTTTGTCACGTCCCCTAATTACATTCAGTCTTAGTCAAAGTCAAAGGATAAAATTGTGAAAAGCCACTATACTCACACACTCCGGCCACGAATACGTGCTCAGAGAAGCCGTTGTGGCTGTCCATAAATGTCGTGCTGTATCGGTTGTAACTTTGTTGAAACGGGCAAAAGATGTCTTAATCAATTTACCGGCCGAGAATTCCTTATTAGGCATTTATTAATTGTAGATCCACGGGTGAAAATTTACCGTATCAAATGCGATTGTGGTAAAGGAATATGTCGTCAAAACTATTCGTGAATTTCGAAGGCGTATCGTTGAACACCTGGGCGACATTCGGAAAGAAAAGAGACACCATGTAAGCCAGACATGTTTTGCAGGAACATAATGGGAGAAGCACGAAGCTTGAAATTCATGGAATTGATCGAATGTCCAAACCACACGACCGAAAAGGGATTGAACAAATCAATTTTGTGCAAGGAATCATTCTGGATTACACTTAGGGGACGCCATCCTGATGGGGCAAATGACAACTTAATTTCAATTGCTTTTTTTGTAGCATGGCATTAGCCCCTTTTTCCTCCATATATTGCTACAATATAACGTTTTTAAATTTAATATGACATTCTTTACACTATTTGATCTCTTTCTACACAATAGTCCGTCCAGTTCATGGTCAGTAACTACCGACTAAGATTAATAGTTACCGGTCAAAAATGTGAGACGCATTCTTCTATACTTTTGACTTACACATACAGATATATATTCCGAATTTACATAATCTGTATCTGATTACATTGCATGCTTTAACTATCCATGATATATGCCAGCGCTCAGCAATCAGGACGCAGCATATGCCCGTCACGTCACTTCCGTTTCCGGTGAACAGTTGTACAGAGCCCAACAGCATTCCATCCTCGATTTTCATGCTTGGATGCGTCATTTCCGTTTCTCTTTGAGCGCTGTAGCAACTAGACGAGGCACGCGCACATACATTCTTTGGTTTAGTGACGCGATGTCTTCGCTGTTTTGGCTCCAAAACGCCGGCTATTTAAACTCGATGTTCACATAGTTTGATTGCGCAGCACACCATAGCTTGTATACCACACTGTGACCATATGCTCTACTACAGTGATTTATGCATGTATGTTTATGTCAGATTAAATACATATTACATTGCCTGCTGCAAATGTATCTATTTGAAGTGCGTAACGGCATATTTTAACATCTCTCACAGCCAACTGATCTCCGTCCCCTGATGAGGTAAAAGTAGTACCGAAACATGTTGGGACAATTTGTGATTGGAATTGCACAAATTGATGTCAGTGCTGTATCTCTTTCCAACGTTCTAGATACTAGAAAATTGTAAAAGTTGTAGTGCCACCTGTGCAGGGATAATAGTGGATATTTTTTGCAGGGATAAGGTTCCAGACAGGGTCGTTCCTTATTAGGACGTTTTTTCCCTGTAACTCTAGGTAGCATAATACAGATAGGGCTCAAAATAGTGGCCAATATAGGTGAATAAGGCATATAGTTTGTAACTAACCCTATTATTTCCTTTTTGCTACCCTTCATTTCCTGTAACAGGTGGGTTAACAATACATCGGTGGCTTAAACATCCTTATGAGTTTTAGACATTGGCTCAAGTTTAGGTATGTGGTTTATTATAGTATCTTTACACTTTTTTAAACTAAAATTAATAAAAGTTACATTTTATTATTTAGTGCGCTTTTCCATATTGTTACTTATATAATGTACTAAGCGTATTGGAAACTAGCCCAGATCTAATCTAATCCTACTACTGAGCTATTTAACACATTATTCTTTTATTTTTCATGACAAAATGTTTTTAGTGGTGTGATTTACTGTACCATAGAATATACTGGGAAACCGTAAAAAAAAAAATTCTAAGTTGGGCAAATGTGAAAATTCTACAGGTTGATACAAATCACCAACATGTATGGTTTTCGTTATGTTTTGGTACCGTGAAGAAAAATCTAAACATTTTCTATTTTTAAAATTTTTACCGTGGTGCCATTTTCTGCGACCAATAATTTTTTTGTACTAACAGCTACAGACTTGAGTGAGGGGGCATTTTTTGCGGACAGAGGTGTACTTTTAATTGGTACCCGTTTGGAAAACATGCAACTTTTTTGATCAATTTTATTCCATTTTAGGGGACGTAAAATGATTAAAAAACTGCAGTTTTGGAATTTGGAATTGTTTTCTTCCACGGTGTTCAGCATATGGGATAAATTATGTTATATTTTAATACATCAGACTTTTTTCGGACGCGACAATTTTTTTTATTTGTAATAAAATATATTATATATATATATATATATATATATATATATTTTATAATATATTAATAATATATTATTTTATACATATTTTACACTTTCAAACATTCTTATTTTTTTTGTTTAACATTAAGTCCTCCTAGGGTGCTTGACCACTAGGGGGCACAATCATTTATACAGCATAATGCATTGTATAGACAATGCATTAGGGTGTACAAAGATGGCGGTTTTGATAATTTCTGTCTGAGCAGGTAGTAGTAAAACAGAAAACATGGAGCTGATGGAAGCCTTCAGTAGGCTTCCAGTTGCCATGTTAAGTGATCAGGACATAGCAATCTCCCTGCTGATGTCCCGTGACATTAACGGTTGTCATTTATCCAAGCTAACAGTAACAATGTCTTTGTTGCCCATAGCAACCAAGTCAGAGGCCAGTGTAGAATGAAAAAAGAAAGTTGAGCTCTGATTGGTTGCTATGGGCAACAAAGGCAGCTATATAGTGTTGATAAATGAGGACCACTGTGTATAAAAGTAGAAATTTATTAAGTGATTTACACCAATATTTAGGTAATAAAAAAAAAATTTGTAAAAAAAATCTTCAAATTTCTGCGCACTTGCACAAAAATTTGCTACTTTTCAGCTGCTTTACACTGAGTTTGCCACTTTTTTTGGAACGTAGGTGGGGCTTAAAAAGGTGAAGTGGTCTCGCTTGGCCGGTCAAATTTACTAAACTTTACACAAGGAAGTGCCATTAATTATACCAGAAATTTACTCCCGGTCCTAGGTGGCATAGATTTTCTTTTAGCCAGGTGCATGGACACTTAAAGATGCATGAAGTGTTTTAAGCCTTAATAAATTTGGCGCATATTATTCCTGCTCACTTTTTATTCAGACAGATGTACTTCATTACAGTCTTAATACTTTTCCCCTTAGATGCGCTAAATTAACACCAACTTTAACCATATTTTATTCGAGGCACAAATACCATAGTAAATGTGACAGTTTACATGTATGACTTAATTACATTTGATTGTTCACAACCTAGCACAGACACAAGTAGGATTAAGTTCAGGTTTCTAACATGGAAATTGCATGGAAAGGGAAAATTCTGCGGAAATTCCGCAAGGAATATTGAGGAGTATGAGTTTATTATTATTATTTATTTTAAAGCGCCATTGATTCCATGGCGCTGTACATTCAAGGGGGGTTACATGCCTAACATATGTCAAACGAGAACAATGATAATGCTGAATGACTTACAATTGGCACAACAGAGGGAGAGAGGAACTTGCCCGCTAGGGCTTACAATCTACAAGGAGGAGGGAAGAGACAGAAGGTGAGGGGCAGATATGTTTTTGGGGTAACGCAGTGGCTGCTAGGTTATTGTAGGTTATAAGCAATCCTGAAGAAATTGGTTTTCAGGTTGCTTTTGAACCTGGGGAAGGTGGGGGACAGTCTGATGTGTTGGGGCAGTGAGTTCCAGAGTGTGGGGGAAGCACGGGAGAAGTCTTGGAGACAGTTGTGTGAGGAGCTGATAAGAGGAGAGCAGAGAAGAAGGTCCTGTAAGTAGTGTTGAGCGATTATTATCAACAAAGTTGAAATCGGCACGGTTTTTATGTTGATCGGATTTTTTCGATCACGCGACAATTTAGGTTAAAATCTGTGCATAATCTATTAATATCGCGCCATTTTTGGCGCTTCCTGTCATTTTGGCGGCCAGCAAATCAGCTTAGAGAATAGAGCAGGGTGAGCTGGGTGTGCGACGTCATGACTGGGATGTGTATGGTTGTGATTGTCTGGAATAATCACATGACCTCGTTTTACATAGAACAGCCCTTCCTGTTCAGCATCAGTATGTGTCTGTGTATCATAAGAGCAGGACGTGTGCTCTGTCTCTCTCAAAACAGCTCAGCAAAACTGTTCTCTTTGTTCACACAGACAACTATGCTTTTAGCTGTGAACATTAGAACTTAGGTAGAATAGAGATTTTACGTTTTTAGTTACTTAGGCTGAGAATTTTAAAGGAGCATCTAGCACTGTACAGCCGCGGGGTGGGGAGGGGGGATGAGGGTGTGGGTGAACACAGACAGACAGGCTGGCAGGCAGGCAGGCTTTTGAAAGGAGAGTGGATAATTGTGCAGCCCAGACTCTGTTTTGACCCTTCATTGAAATGGGTTTTTATTAACAGTTTTTGGTGAAATATTAGCTTGTATTTTGTGCAGCCTGTACTTATATTAGGATACAGATCTTTTCTAGTAACTGCAAGTGTATTTGATAGGAGAAAAACTCACCTTTTATTATCTGTACACGCTTTAATTAGTTTTTTTTCACTTTGGCGCAACTCAGTTTTGTTCAAAGACCCACTTTGTTCTTACAATAGGATTCAGAACTTTTCTAGTCACCGCAGGTGTATTTGTAGGTGCAAAAACCACGTTTTATTATCCGTACACAATTTAATTAGGTTTAGTTCACTTTGGCACAGGCCATTTTTGTTAAAAGACCCATCTTGTACGGATATTACAATACATAAATTTGCTAGTATTTGCAGGTGTATTTCATAGGTGCAAAAACCACCTATTATTATCAGTACACAATTTAATTACTTGTTTTTCACTTTGGTGCAGCCCAGCTTTGTTCAAAGACCCACTTTGTACTCACAATAGGATACAGAACTTTTCTAGTCACCGCAGCTGTATTTATAGGTGCAAAAACCACGTTTTATTATCCGTACACAATTTAATTACATGTTTTTCCCTTTGGCACAGCCCAGCTTTGTTCAAAGACCCATTTTTTACTTACAATAGGATACAGAACTTTTCTAGTCACCGCAGGTGTATTTATAGGTGCAAAAACACGTTTTATTATCCGTACACAATTTAATTAGGTTTAGTTCACTTTGGCGCAGGCCATTTTTGTTAAAAGACCCATCTTGTACGGATATTACCATACAGAAATTTGCTAGTAATTGCAGGTGTATTTATAGGTGCAAAAACCACCTATTATTATCCATATACATTTCAAATAGGTGTTTTTTTTACTTTGGTGCGGCCAGTTTTGTTCATAGAGCCACCTTGTACTTAAATTTGAATACAGAAATTTTGTAGTTACTGTTGGTGTATTTCATTGGTGCAAAAACACACGTTTGGTATCTGTATAATGTTTTAATAGCTGCTATGCACATGGTGCGGCCCTAGTTTTTTTCAATATAGCCACGTTGTAACGACAATTCTGCTAGAAAAATTTTTAGCAACTTGTTCTCGTTTGTCATTGCTGCAATAAAACGCAATTTCTCATCCGTGTAACTTTGAATAGTTTTATTGCGATCGTTGAATTCTCAGTTTGGCGCAGATAGCGCACTGTATGATATTTTGTTGAAAACTATCAATTCTAGTCTACTGGGCAGTTGTAAATCCCTGGGACTGAAGGAAGAACACTGTTGATTTTGTCTTAGGGTTCTTCCACCAGACCGCATTTCACATGTATTCGCTTGAAACATTTCAGTTTCTAATCCTAGTTGGCTGTAGGAAATTAGAGGGATTTAAGAATAGCTGTGATTTGCTGTCTTTTAATAAAAGACTTTCAAAAACTCTTCCATACCTTTTTAATTTGTATCTTTCTGAACATGGAGCGAAATGCAGGTGGTAAGCGAGCAAAGAGGGTGTAGGACATGGAGGTTTAGGGGTTTACGAGAGAAGGTGCCCCTTCCATGCTGGCGAAAAACATGCATGCCAGCGGATCTTCGGTTGCAGGACCATCAGGCCTGTCATCGCTGGGTCAGGGCCCTGTGAATCTCAGTAACAAAAATTGTCGCCAATCTGTTCTTCAGTGGTTAATGCAACCTGCATGCTGCGGTCCAGGACAGGGATAGTCTATGTCCAGTGAAACTAAAATGGCGGTTGAAAGACTCCTTTTTGCTGCACTTTTTAATTTGTGAGTCATGCAGGTTTGGGGCTCATGCTGTGGCCCAGGACAGGGATAGTCTATGTCCAGAGAAACTAAAATGGTGGTTGAAAGACTCCTTTTTCGGCACTTTTTAATCTGGGGTTCATGTAGGTTTGGGGCTCATGCTGTGGCCCAGGACAGGGATAGTCTATGTCCAGAGAAACTAAAATGGTGGTTGAAAGACTCCTTTTTTGCGGTACTTTTTAATCTGTGGGTCATGCAGGTTTGGGGCTCATGCTGTGGCCCAGGACAGGGATAGTCTATGTCCAGTGAAACTAAAATGGTGGTTGAAAGACTCCTTTTTCCGGCACTTTTTAATCTGGGGGTCATTCAGGTTTGGGGCTCATGCTGTAGTCCAGGACAGGGACAGTATATGTCCAGTTCAACTAAAATGGTGGGTGTAAGCCCCCCTTTTTCCCGCACTTTTTAATTGTGGGTCATGCAGGTTTGGGGCTCAGGCTGTGGCCCAGGACAGATATAGTCAATGTCCAGTTCAACTAAAATGGTGGTTGAAAGACTCCTTTTTCCGATACTTTTTAAATATGGGGTCATGCAGGTTTGAGGCTCATGATGTGGCCCAGGACAGATTTAGTCAATGTCCAGTTCAACTAAAATGGTGGTTCAAAGACTCCTTTTTCCGGCACTTTTTAAATCTGGGGGTCATGCAGGTTTGGGGCTCATGCTGTGGTCCAGGACAGGGACAGTATATGTCCAGTTCAACTAAAATGGTGGTTGAAAGACTCCTTTTTCCGGCACTTTGTAATCTGTGGGTCATGCAGGTTTGGGGCTCATGCTGTGGCCCAAGACAGATATAGTCAATGTCCAGTTCAACTAAAATTGTGGTTCAAAGACTCCTTTTTCCGGCACTTTTTAATCTGTGGGTCAGACAGGTTTAATGGTCATACTGTGGTCAGAACAGGTATAGTCAAATGTCCAGTTCAACTAAAATGGTGGTTGAAGACTCCTTTTTCCGGCACTTTTTAAATCTGGGGGTCATGCAGGTTTGGGGCTCCTGCTGTGGTCCAGGCCAGGGACAGTATTTTGTCCAGTTCAACTAAAATGGTGGTTGACAGACATCTTTTTCCGGCACTTTTTAAAGCTGGGGGGTCATGCAGGTTGGGGCTCATGCTGTGGCCCGGACAGATATAGTCAATGTCCAGTTCAACTAAAATGGTGGTTGAAAGACTCCTTTTCCGGCACTTTTTAATCTGTGGGTCATGCAGGTTTGAGACTCATGATGTGGCCCAGGACAGATATAGTCAATGTCCAGTTCAACTAAAATGGTGGTTGAAAGGACTCTTTTCCAGCACTTTTTAAATCTGGGGGTAATGCAGGTTTGGGGCTCAAGTGCTGTGGTCCAGGACTGGGACCAGTATATGTCCAGTTCAACTAAAATGGGTGGTTTGAAAGACTCCTTTTCCGGCACTTTTTAATTGTGGGTCAGGCAGGTTTGGGGCTCATGCTGTGGCCCGAGACAGATATAGTCAATGTCCAGTTCAACTAAAATGGTGGTTGAAAGAAATCCTTTTTTCGGCACTTTTTTAAACTGTGGGTCAGACAGGTTTAATGGTCATACTGTGGTACAGAACAGGTATAGTCCAATGTCCAGTTCAAAATAAAAAAGGTGGTTGAAAGACTCCTTTTTCCGGCACTTTTTTAAATCTGGGGGTCATGAGGTTTGGGGCTCATGCTGTGGTCCCGGACAGGGACAGTATATGTCCAGTTCAACTAAATGGTGGTTGAAAAAACTCCTTTTTCCGGGCACTTTTTAAAACTGGGGGTCATGCAGGTTTGGGGCTCATGCGTGGCCCAGGACAGATATAGTCAATGGGCCAGTTCAACTAAAATGGTGGTTGAAAGACTCCTTTTTTTGGCCCTTTTTTAATCTGGGGTCATGCAGGTTTGGGGCTCATGCTGCGTTCCCGGACAAAGGGGTTGTCAATGTCCCGTTCAAGTAAAATGATGGTTTCAAATCATACTGCCTTCCGGCACTTTTTAATTTGTGGGTGATGCAGGTTTAAAGGGTCAGGTTGTGGTACAAGACAGGGATAGTAAATGGTCTGTGACTTTTTTTCTGTGGATTTTTAACCTAAGTGTGTTGCCTAAGATGTAAACACGTATCCATTTGATGTTGTGGATGTTAATTCCAGCTTCTCCAGCCCTGTTTGGGTGTAAGAATGGAGGTGTTGTTCCTCTCCCATAGACTTTAATGGTCATCGGTGATAATCTATTATCGGCTATCGGAAATCGTCTTGATAATTGCCGATATCGACTATCGACCCGATGACGATAGTCGAAGCAATCGCTCATCACCACCTGTGAGGAGAGTTGATAACATGAGGGGAGATATCTGGAGATTAAGGCAGAGATGTATGGAGGAGAGAGATTATGGAGAGCCTTGTAGGTCATGGATAGTAACTTGAAATTAATTCACTGGGCAATGGGAAGCCAGTGGAGAGATTGGCAGAAGGGGGCAGTAGAGAGGAGAGAGGTGGATAAAATGGGCAGCAGAATTGAGAATGATTTGAAGGGGAGAAAGAGTGTTAGATGGGAGGCCATAAAGCAGGATGTTGCAGTAGTCTAGGCGGGGGATGACAAGGGCATGGACAAGCAGTTTTATAGTGTCGAAGTTGAGAAATGAGCGGATGCGAGAGATATTTTTCAGGTGGAGGCGACAGGCAGAGGTAACAGTGTGGATGTGAAATTTGAAAGACAGAGAGGAGTCGAGGATTACCCCAAGGCAGCGGACTTGTGGAACAGGTGAGAGTGTAGAGCAGTTGACTGAGATAGAGAGGTCTAGTGGAGAGATAGAGTGGGACGGTGGAAAGATAATGAATTCTGTTTTCTCCACGTTTAGTTTTAGGAGACGGGAGGAGAAAAAGGAGGATATGGACGATAGAAGGTCTGGGATCCGGGAGAGAAGAGAGGTAACATCTGGGCCAGAGATGTAGAGCTGTGTGTCATCAGCATATAGATGGTAGTGAAAGCCATGTGAAGCTATGAGCTGACTAAGGCCAAGAGTGTAAAGTGAGACAAGTAGTGGGCCCAGGACTGACCCCTGGGGGACACCGACAGAGAGAGGCCGGAGGGAGGAGGTGGAACGAGAATGAGAAACGCTGAATGTGCTGTAAAGGGTAAATGGGTAAAGGGTAAATTCACAGAGATCTTTTTTTGGCTTCTGTGATTTTCTCTGTACAGCATAGTAAAATAAATGTAAATGAATAACAGTGTTTGTTAAAATACTTCAGAAACGGAACTTGCTTATTCATTTACCTATAGATGTGAACAAAATTGTTCGTATCCTTGCGTTAATAAAAGAAAAACCCACAAGGATCACTGAAATATCTTGATATTGACAAAAGTAGTAATAAATCTAACTTCTAACTTTAGAATTAATGAAAATTTGATCAACACTTTAAATGCCGCGACAAGGTAACCCTAATACAAATGGGAACCTACTCTGACATTTTATCTCTCTTGGTGTCTGTACAGACCTCCATATGTGAGAGTAGGTTCCCATCTGTATTGGGGTCACCTTGTCGTGGTAGATGGGCAATGTACACTAAGAACCTCAAAATGTGAACGTACCCTTAGGGTATGTCCCCACGGCACGGGTTTTGGGCTGTTTTTTCAGCCGGTTTGCGGTTTTTCAGACCGCCTAAAAAACCGTCTGAAAATGAGCACAATTGTGTTCTATGGAAAACCCGTGCAGCAGTCCCCACTGCACGGGTTTTCCACCCGGTGGTTTTACCGCCGGCGGACCGGTAGCAAAACATGAGCATGTTCATTCTTCCGTCCGGTTTCCGGACGGAATATGAACAACTCAATGGGAGGGGGAAGGGCTGTTCTCCGCTCATCGCAGAGAAAAGCCGTTTCCCCCGCAGCCATGGGGACGGCCGGAAAACCGGACAAATACCGGCCGGCAAACCGGCCGGTATTTGTCCCTTGCCGTGGGAACATGCCCTAAGGATTTCATTGTATGTGCTTGACTTCCTGTTTCTTTATCATAGGCATAAAGCAAGCAAGGCTCTACGCATTCTTCTCTTCCTTGCCTGATTATAAGGTGTAGGACACACTGGACCTCACAATCAGTGGTGATCTCATTTCTCAGGCTTTGTCACTGCAGTTTTAGAGCCAAAGTCAGGGAAAGCCAATGGTCAAAAACTATTTACAACGCTGTACTAAAATAAGGATTGTTTGAAAGTCTTATCATTTGCTTTTCACAATCGATTGACTCCGAAATAATCTGATCTTTTTATGTGTTCTTTCAACTAAAAGCCAATTACACTCAGTTTATTTCTAACCTGGCCAAGCCCCTTTGGTCTCCAAAGCATTTAGAGAAATCAGCAGTGTGGAACAGATGAAAGACCAACAGAGATCAAAGGGTGAAGCCAATCCAATGAGAAGCTGAGTTGGAGAGAAATAATAGGTAAGAATCAAGAAGGAGGATACAAACAAATAATGAAAGTGCAAAGCAAACAACCTAGTATATGCGGACCATTACAGTAGTACAGTTCATGTGACCATTGTTGTGAGTGTAAACCACAGGTGTCAAAATGCGGCCCTCCAGCTGTTGGGAAACTACAACTGCCATCATGCATTTATATAATCTTTAACAGTGGGCATGATGGAAGTTGTAGTTTCCCAACAGCTGGAGGGCCACAGTTTGACACCCCTGGTGTAAACCATTTAAGGGAAGTACGTCATCAGAAAATCATGTTAAACACATTTTTGGTTATTTTTTTTTTATATCACTATCAATATTTTTTTTAAAATCCCTTTGGCTACTAGGCCTAATAGTAGTCTGACACATCCTGTTCTATAAAACGTAAATATATACAGTAGATCAATCCACAGCACTCCGAAATAGTCCAGTGCATATGAATGTATTGTATTATTACAGAATGGCGGATTTCAAAATGGGTAAAGTCCAGATTACTGCACGAGTACAGAACATGTCACAAATGTTGAACTAATCGATTCAGATGTCATCACCGACGTTTTAGCAAATGAGCCTTTGTCAAGTGATATCTATGGATGAGAAGCCAAGAAGCAATATACAGGCAGTCCCCAGGTTACAAACAGGATAGGGACTATAGGTTTGTTCTTAAGTTGAATTTGTATGTAAGTCGAAACAGGTATATTTATTAAATGTAACTCCAGCACAAAAAGGTTTCTTGTTTAGTTTTGGATAGTGCAGGGAAGGGTTTTTACATTTGCTTTGCTGTCTGTGTCCCTGTTAAGAAGATTTCACCTCATGTACTGCTGTGGCATGCTGGAACTTGTTGTTCCACAGATCCTACCTGCTGTTGAACATGGAACTACAAGTGCCAGCATGCCCCATAAGTCTCTGTTTATAACTAGGGGACAGATGTAAGTCAGAACGGTGTAAGTTGAGGACTGCCTGTATATACATGCAGAGTGTATGATATAAACAAGGTCCAGCACTGCAAGTATAGAGGAGTCAGCGATGGGTATTGGTAGGTAAGGGGTAGATCCATTACTATGGACTGGGATGGATCGGCTACTGGAGAGAGTGTACAGGGGCTCCAACTAGAATGGAGGAAGCTGGCAACTGCCTGTTCTATAGAGAAAACTTTTCAGCAGTCTCCTCATTATCATCACAGGCAGGATTACACTGAAAGGGTATGTTCACACAATGTCTTTGTGGGGTGTAATTGCAATTACATCCTGCAACTACAGTAATTCATAGCTCTCATTGAGAGCTATGATTATCTGCCGTTTTCCCCACTGTGTATTACACGCCGGGGAAAATGAAGTGAATGGGGGCTGGGCCAGAGCATTTTAGAAGTATGCGCGGGCCAGCACATATTTCTAAAACACCTGCCGTTTGAACATACCAAAAAGTGACACCAATGAGTATGGAAAACACAGGATCCACCATTCACATTTGTTTGTTGCTTTTTTCTACCCGCCTTCAAAGAGCCATAACTTTTTTATTTTTCTGTCTTCATAGCCGTAGGAGTGCTTGTTTTTTGTGGGACAAAATATACTTTTTATTGGCGCAATTGACCTTAACACATAGGGCCACATGTATGAAAACTGTCCAGGTCTAAAATTAACTTTTTTGCCCATAGCAACCAATCAGAGCGCCCCTTTCATTTCATATAGTGCTCTGGAAAAATGAGCGCGGTGTGCTGATGGGTTGCTATATGCAACAAAGTGAATTTTAGATCTAGACAGTTTTCATACATGTGGCCCATAATGTGCTGGAAAACCCCCCAAAAATTGTGGAGTAGAACATGAAAAAAAAATCTATAGCGTCATTTTTTGTGGGGGTATAGTTGTTATGCTATCTGTATTCTGCAGGTTGTAGAGATTTTGCTGTGTTTCAGTACTAAAAAAACAAAACCTTTCTCTATTTGTTAAATTTTTGCAGAAATGACATATTCTCTGACCAATAACTTTTTGATTTTTCAGTGTATGGTCCTGAGCTATGACTCATTTTTTACAGGCTAAAGTCTAGTTTTATTGGTACCATTTTGGGATATATGCGACATTTTAATCACTTTTTATTCCACCTATGGAGCTTGCTTAGCGCATACTAGTACATGAGGTATGTATGTGTACATCCAAATGCGTAAAGGGGTTAAAGGTTGAGCATGGGTTTGATCACTCATACATTCTTGTAGATCCGATTACCTGTGCATTTTATAGGTCCTAATGATGCCTTTGGATTGGGTGATGAAACCTACGGTCGGGCCAGGACTTGCAATGGTAACATGTCTGAAGAAATGTGCTCGTGACGTTAAATTGGAAACTTTTACAATACCTGACGAGTCATGTCTTAGGCAGATATGCCTTCTGAAAGTTTATGACATTATGTGTACAGATTAAGCAAGTAAATTAACTGTCACCAGCTAGCTTTGTGGTCTTCAGGGAAGTGATTACTAAATGAAGTTCCACAATTTGTAACCTTTAGCTAAGATATTCCTTGTTTACCAGTCACTTCTCGAACCAGTGTCATATACTACATGTTATAAGCATCAGGCAATGATCAAGTGTTGTTTAGCACACAAATAGTGTCAAGTAGCACATGCCAAACTCAAGGCCCACATGCCACATTCAGCCTGGCTCATCATTTTACGAGAGCTCATGTACTGCTGTGGCATGCTGGAACTTGTTGTTCCACAGATACTACCTGCTGTTGAACATGGAACTACAAGTGCCAGCATGCCACATAAGTCTCTGTTTATAACTAGGGGACAGATGTAAGTCAGAACGGTGTAAGTTGAGGACTGCCTGTATATACATGCAGAGTGTATGATATAAACAAGGTCCAGCACTGCAAGTATAGAGGAGTCAGCGAGGGGTATTGGTAGGTAAGGGGTAGATCCATTACTATGGACTGGGATGGATCGGCTACTGGAGAGAGCGTACAGGGGCTCCAACTAGAATGGAGAAAGCTGGCAACTGCCTGTTCTATAGAGAAAACTTTTCAGCAGTCTCCTCATTATCATCACAGGCAGGATTACACTGAAAGGGTATGTTCACACGACGTTTTTGTGGGGTGTAATTGCAATTACATCCTGCAGCTACAGTAATTCATAGCTCTCATTGAGAACTATGGTTATCTGCCGTTTTCCCCACTGTGTATTACACGCCGGGGAAAATTAAGTGAATGGGGGCTGGCCAGAGCATTTTAGAAGTACGCGCGGGCCAGCACATATTTCTAAAACACCTGCCGTATGAACATACCAAAAAGTGACACCAATGGGTATGGAAAAAACAGGATCCACCATTCACATTTGTTTGTTGCTTTTTTCTACCCGCCTTCAAAGAGCCATAACTTTTTTATTTTTCTGTCTTCATAGCCGTAGGAGTGCTTGTTTTTTGTGGGACAAAATATACTTTTTAATGGCGCAATTGACCTTGACACATAGGGCCACATGTATGAAAACTGTCCAGGTCTAAAATTAACTTTTTTGCCCATAGCAACCAATCAGAGCGCCCCTTTCATTTCATATAGTGCTCTGGAAAAATGAGCGCGGTGTGCTGATGGGTTGCTATATGCAACAAAGTGAATTTTAGATCTAGACAGTTTTCATACATGTGGCCCATAATGTGCTGGGAAACCCCCCAAAAATTGTGGAGTAGAACATACACTGTATAAAAAGACACATGAGCAGGTTTTTCTCACTATCTGGGAGGAGATCACTCAGAAGAACATCTGCCGCCTCATCAGGAGCATGCCCAGGCGTTATAGGGAGGTCATGCAGGCACATGGACGCCACACACAATACTGAGCCTCATTTCCTTGTCTTGAGGCATTTCCACTGAAATTGGATCACACTGAAATTAGATTTTCCTCTTTTGATTTTGAGTATCATTCCAAATCCAGACCTCTGTAGGATATTAATTTTGATTTTCATTGATCATTTTTATGATTAATTGTTCTCAATGCATTCCACTATGTAATGAATAAAGAATTGCAGCTATTTCATTCATTGAGATCTAGGATGTGGTATTTTTCCCTTTATTTCTCTTTATTTTTTTGAGCAGTGTATTATTACCAATGTAAGGAAGACAGTGTTCTGGGGATTCATTCTTAATTAGTTTTAATTTGTTTAATTGTTCTGCTTATAAATATGGTGTTTTATGTATCATATCTGTTTTATGTTATTGTAAACCTACATCAAGTCATGGACACCTAGAAAGGGGATCTTTAGTATGATAAAATGGGTCATTTTGGCAGTTGTGCAAGTTGACACACGTGCCGATGAGGAAAGGTGTGGAAAGGAGTAGTAAAAGGCAGACTATCTGTCTTCAGGACCATTGGTACTGAATACAAGTAGTGTGAACAATGGAAAAAAAAATACATCAAACAAATCTTGGCCATAATCCATGTTTCCTACAACTCACTCATGAAATTATAGCCCAGAAATCCAGCCACTCCTCTTATATCAAACGCAAGGATTTTCAGCTTTAAAGGGGTTGTCTCGCTACAAAGAATAGCTTCAAATTGTAGGGAACACAAAATAAAGACATTTTCCAAATATATTGCTTTGTTCCTCTGTTTTCCCTAGGAGATACAAGTGAATTTATGACCTCCCTGGCTATTTCAGTTCCCTCAGTAACTGACCTGTAAACAATTCTCCCCCTGCTGTTTGTTCTATGAGATAGCAGTGAGTGATGTCATCACACAGGTAGTGGCAGTGTCCTTGCTGCTGAGCAGTAAAAAGCTTGATTTATGTAAAATAAACAGCACTGTAATTAGGGCTTTTGTTTGAGGGATCAGATAAGAAGTCCTGTTAGTAGTTTGAGAAGCTAATCTGATCTAATTAGCAACTGAAAGCACAAGCACAAGCTGTATGCAAATTAGTCAGTCTGAACCAGGAACTGGCAGAGTATTTCATTCATGCATCCTTTGAAACTCTGTAGGGAGACAACTCCTTTAAGGAAGCAAGGAACTGAATATGAGCCCAAATTATGAATAATTTTTTATGTATGTCTTTAATTTTTGTTATTTTCGTAACTAAGAAATGTACCTTGTATTCTGAAAGGTGGTGGCAGTGTGTGTGTTCCTGGAGGAGTGGACCACCTGGAGGTATGTGTGGTGCTCAATGTTTAGCCTGAGTGAGGGGTGAGTGTGAAATAGAACTGTAGAGTAGCGAGCTCCAGTTACCCTCCCTACATTGGACAGAAGGCTGTGGAGCCTTAGTGAGTGTCTGAGATGGATTGTGTCCTAGAGCCCCTTCATGTGTATGGTTTCCCTTTTCCCTGTCATAACTGAGGGAGGAATAACTAAAGGGACAAATTGGCAGCTCAGGCAAATTTAAAAAAGTATGGAAAAATGGCTCATTAATTTCATTTTTTAAGATTTTCATTGCTTATAACTTTCTATAGAGCAAGAATTTATTTAGAGAGAACTAGGATAGTCCAGGAGAACCACTTTAATTGTCAATGATATTCAATTTTTTTGAGATGCACTAGTATATACAGTTGAAACCAGAAGTTTACATACACTATATAAAAAGACACATATGCATGTTTTTCTCACTATCTGACATGAAATCAGAATAAACCTTACTTGTTTAAGGTTACTTAGGATTACCAAAATTATTTTCTATTTGTCAAATACCAGAATAATGAGAGAATATTTCAAGGCATTTTTATTACTTTGGTAGCATTGCCCTTAAACTGTTTGACTTGGGTCAAACATTTTGGATATGCTTACACAAGCTACTAACAATATTTGGGTTTGGAATTTTAGGCCTATTCCTCCTGACAGAACTGGTGTAACGGAGCCATGTTTGTAGGTCGCCTTGCTCACACCTGCCTTTTCCCATAAATTTTCAATAGGCTTTGTGATGGCCACTTAAAAACATTGACTTGGTTATCCTTAAGCCCCTTTGTAACCAGTTGGCAGTATGCTTCGGGTCAATGTCCATTTGGGAAAGGGACCTTTTTCTGCCCAAGATTTAACTTCCCGGCTGATGTCTTGAGATGTTTCTTCAGTATTGCCACTTAATCTTCTTTATTAATAGATCTACGGGACAAACAAAAAAATTCCTTTTTTATTTCTGAATGATGTTGTTGTGAGATGAGTAAAAACTATTGTCTGGTGATACATGATAGTCACTAACAGACTTTAACATAAATCTAATTCTATCTTTTAGATGTATGTCTAATCCTAATAATAGACTTGTAAAAACGGATGTTGTCTCCTTTACTTAGGGTAAACAACAATTTATCTTACGACCATTAAAATGGGATTGTTTTTCCTACCTTTACTGCACCAATTGACATTATTTGCAGCTTTGAATGGGTTGTACAGTATATGTACTGTGGTGTCCATGCAAGTTATACATGGGTAAAGCGACACAGTAACCGCCATTTTTAAAGAGAACCTGTCACATAGTTTATGCCCCCCTTGCTGAGGACAGAACAAGGTAGCGTCAGACCTGCTGTTTCCAGTGCTGTGTCCCTTATTCTGGCAGATGCTGGAGTTTCAGAGCAATTAGGGAAACATGTAAGAATGGGGCTGTGCCAGTTTTCTGGCATCAAAAAGCAGTAGTAGACCTGTTCTATAGATGTATGAACGGTCACATTCCAAGCTTTGGCATGAAAAGCGCAGGAGCTACACTTTTTAAGGTGTCAAAGATTTGGGGTGTTCTGGGGGCGTCACACCACATTCATAGGATTAGACACATTTAGGATTATTTGACGTCAAGAAATACTACAAATTCTATATGAACAGAGGATTTATACCAATATATCACTGCAAATAATAATCCCTGTTAAAACATCGATATTAATATTTTAAATAGTCTAGTAAAAGTTATGTTTTAACAGGGATTATTATTTGCAGTGATATATTATTTGACGTCAAACCTAAGCGCATAACAGAACAGCCAGACCAGAGTAAAGGTGGTGCCTGAGCCTGAGGTGTCATATTGGTACTAGACTGCGCCTCTATGTATGACCTGCAGAAGAACAGGTTCATACATTCCGGTGCATTCTACACTGTCTTAAAGCGATTAAGAACTGGCCTGCCAGTGTCAATGTTCATATATGTCGCCCTTAATGCTCAAACCTAGCTGTTTGCAGTCCACCTTATTCATGAGCAGGTGTTAGCACTGCCCAACTGCTCTATATTCACAGGTTTCTACCTATTCAAAGTAATAGGTTGAATCACCTGTGAGTGGGTGGGGCTAGACTTGTCTGGGCGGGGCTAACACCTGCTCATGAATAAGCTGGACTCTTTTCTGGCTGCAAACTGCCAGATTTGAGCATTAAATGCTCTGAAACTGCTGCACCTTACAGAATAAGGGACACAGCGCTGGAAACAGCAGGTCTGTCACTAGCTTGTGCTGTCCTCAGCAAGGGGGGCATAATCTATGTGACAGGTTCTCTTTAATTCTGTGATAAACAAGATTGGCCTGTTAAAAACATTTTTCAGATCTTGGACCTGGAGAACACTTCCCAATTTTAGATCATATTCCCATTCTCAGATTTGAAGGTGATAGGTCAACCTTAAAAAACATGTATTAGAATAGATTTATAATTTCAGTTCTTTAAAGCCGTATGGCATGAATGTTGCTTATAAAGTTCCAAATAAAATACTCAGTTCAGGGGCTAACCTCAGCTGTTGTGCTACCCTACACTGTCATAATTGATTTGACCAACATGTCAATGGCTTTAACTGTACAAATGATGATAATCAGTGGAATAGGTTAAGCCAAACTACTGTTGGGATTCTTCTGCTACTTCTTTACATAAGCTTAAATAAATATATATATAAATTGTTGTTTGTAGACCTTAACGTGCTATTTGTTTTTTCTCTGTACATCAGGGGTTTCTTATCCATTGGAAGGTATTAGTGGTCTTAGGCTATGTTCACAAAGCTTAAATTGGGGCGCATTTCGCCGCATATTTCGCGGTGTACTACAATCTAATATGAGCGAAATGCGCCCCAGTCATTACGGTAATCCACAATTCTCATAGAGAACTATGGATTACGCCTCCTCTCCCCAGGCGTACAATATGATCGTATTGTACGCATGGGGAGATAAACGACATGTCAATTATTGATGACAGTCTGCCTGGCCGGCGTCCCGTGTGAGTATGCGCCGATCGTCGCGAGCTCCCGAACACCGGCGTAATTGCGGGGTGTACTGTACTCCCGCAATTACTCCGTGTGAACATAGCCTTAGTGTCATAGGTTATATTCAGTAACAGTATGATGGTTTTATTCAGTCTCTTAATGGTAATAATATGTGGTGATGATGTGTCAGTTTTACTTTGTTCTTGTATAGTTTTGTTATTGATATTGGTTTATTGATTTGGTCCGTAACAGTATAGTAGTATTAGTCCCCATATGATACTGACATGCGGTGGCATTATTTGGTCATGGTGTGGTGGTATTATTTGGTCTTTGTATATTGTTGTTAGTGGTTATATTGGTCTTGGTATACTGGTTTGGTCAGTAACATTATGCGGTGATAATGTGACAGTATTTTTGGTCCTTGTGTACTTACTAGCCCACAGAATACAGATAACATCAATTAAACTGTACAGTATAAACCCAAAAAAAACCTAAACCAAAAAAACAAGGGCACAATTTCATTTTTTTTTTCCTTTTCACCCCAGGAAGAGCAATGGGGGCAGATGCTTTGGATGTATAACCGGTTTGTTTGTTTTCCACAGCAAGGTCCCATATAAAAGAATTTTATTATAATGGAAAAAAGTATAAATCATTTTCCACACCACACTGCAACACAGATATCCATTACGCCAGGTAGGGAACCTGTTATTAAAAAGTAGTGGTCCACAGCCATTGTCCAGTGCTAATTAAGCCCAAGCTGAAGTTTTGCACCAGGGCCGACGAGCCTTTAGCTACATCTCTAAAGATGCAATTCCAACCGTAAATGTTGATTATAGTAACTGCTAAATATATTTGACCACTTCATTATATTTTATCATAACTGGTGTACACTATTTTTATTATGGCCTAAAAAATTTTATACTGACACTTACAGTAAATACAGTGGCCGTGCAATATACATAATTAATTGGTTCCAGAAGAGCATTGTATGTTAAAATCATAACTCTATGGAAAACTGATAATTGGTTCCGAAGCCCCAAACCCAGCATAATGTAAAATGAAGATGAAAGCAAATTAAGCAGATAACTAATACAGTAAAGCAAATCCTTACATATAACATCACTTTCTATTTTGTGGACAGGAGCTTCATTGCGTCATGTACTTTATAAACAATGTACAAGAAAAAAGAAAATGGGACGCTCATCTGGTGCTATAAGGAGCCGCTCATACTGGCACATGTAAAGAGCAGTACAGAACATGTAGTACTGCACTGTACTGTAGAGAGAAATTACTAGACCACCAATCACTGCATGCACTTCACCAATACAGATGTTTTACAAGTAAAATGTTCATGATAATTGTCTGGATCTTCCATCAATCACATGTGCTGGAGATCAACAGTGTCTGGGACATTGTTTCCTGACACCAAACGTAAAGGGGTTGTCTCGCTACAAAGAATAGCTTTCAAATTGTAGGGAACACAAAATAAAGACATTTTCAAAATATATTGCTTTGTTCATCTGTTTTCCTTAAGGAGATACAAGTGAATTAATCACCTCCCTGGCTATTTCAGTTCCCTCAGTAACTGACCTGTAAACAAATCTCCCCCCTGCTGTTTGTTCTATGTGATAGCAGTTAGTGATGTCATCACACAGGTCTCTGCAGCCTCTGTGCTGCTGGGCAGTAAAAACCTCGATTTATCTCAAGTAAACAGCACTGTAATTAGGGCTTTTGTTTGAGGGATCAGATAAAAAGTCCTGTTAGTAGTTTCAGGATCTTATGAGCTAATCTGATCTAATTAGCAACTGAAAGCACAGGGCTGGATACACCATGGAGCTTATGCAAATTTCAGTCAGTCTGAACCAGGAAGTGACAGAGTATTTCATTCATGCAGCCTATGACACTCTGTAGGGAGACAACTCCTTTAACATATAATGTTCCAGGACGACCACTATATGTTGAAAATATTGTATCCTTATTCCATTGTAACTTGAAGGACCACTGTATACTGTATTGAAGTGGCTTTTGCCTGCTGTGCTGCGGATGCTTTGTTGGGCCACCTGTCCACCTGTTTGATCCTCTGCGGACCCCCAGTTTGTTTGTGCATGCTGATTCTTGCAGGTTACTGAGAACAGCCCAGCAGACTTGCTTGGATGTACTTGAAACTCCTATGTAAGGGATCAGAAAACAACTACACATGCGTGACCACCTCCATGATCTGTACAGAAGAATATAATGGCCCATTATCAGAATAGGTCCACCTCAGGAACCTGAACCTAGCAACTATTTTTGGCAAATATCCTATTGATATGCCATAACTATCTAACACCATTTTGATGGCCAATGGGACAAAGTTCCATGGTGAAATGCGTGTGGATTTTGGTGCACGGTGCACTAATTCTATGCAGAAATCTGTGTGAAATTCCACTGCGTGAAAAAGGCCTTAGAAGGCTGCTTGTAAATTAACCTTCCATTCAGTTCCAAATACTGCAAATATGTATTCAGTAAAGATTTAATCACAACAGAAATATGAGCATAGTAAATTACCTAGTGAGAACACTCAGCACAAGTTACTGGTTAGTGCTACTGCCTTGAAGAAGGGAGGGACAAGGGGAAGGCAGTAGAAGGTGCTTAAAGATACCTCTGTCAGCTTTCTGATGTAATTGAGTCTTCAAAGAGGAGAGTGGACTTGGTGTGGTTCAGATGTTCCATATATAACAGACATGCTCCATCTTGTGGAAAACAGTGCACATTACACTGTTATTACACATTACACTGTTATTACACATTGGTTTACAGCTTTATTGCTTATCTTAGAGAACCATTAATTCCAGGGCACTGTACAAGTCAAGGGGTTCAAATACATAAAATGCGACCAGGACATGTAAAATATAAGCACTAAATGACAAACGTACACATAAAAAGAGAGGACCCTGTCCACAAGAGCCTACAATCATCAATGGAGTATATAAACAAAACCCATGGGAGCAAAAAATCCATAAAAATACCAAAACTTTATTAAATGCTTCAAAAAAACATGGAGAGATAGACAGGGGTGACCGACAAAAAGCCAGGTATAGTATTATTAACATGTTACATGAATTGGATAAGGACTTCTGTCGTTTATAGACATATAAACGACAGAAGTATAAGTAACGTCACAATGGACAGTAAAACAAACTATAACACCCACCCATAAAGTATTATACTGCCTGGTACCCCAGCATGAAGAATTTAATAACGTTTTGGTATTTTTATGGATTTTATGCTCTCATGTGTTTAGTTTATATGTCATATATATTATATGTTGATTTTGTAAAAATTGCTATCGGGGCACTTACTTTCTGTTGCCTAGCCAAATGAGTTTTGCTGTACTTTTTTTTGTGTTTAATGTATAATGTGGAAAGAGACAGAAAGTAAGAGACAGAGATGTTTGTATGGTAGTATAGTGGTGGCTGGGCTATTGTAAGTCATAGGCTATCATGACTTTTGGGGGCCCACTCTTAGGGTATGTTAACACGGCTTAATTTGGAGCGAATTTCTTGGCGTACTGCGATTAATACGCGGGGAAATGCGCTCCATAATTACGGTAATCCATAACTCTCATAGAGAACTATGGATTACGCCCCGTCCCCCCGCGCGGACAATACGATCGTATTATACGCGTGTGGAGATAAGTGACATGTCACTTATTTGCGGCACATACGCGCTGGGGTAATGCATGTCTATGGGGCCGACGCCATGGGAGTACGTGCTGATCAGCGCTAGCTCCCGAAACACACGATGTATTGCGGCGCATACTGTACACGCCGCAATACATCGTGTGAACATACCCTTAAGATAGATACCAGTACCAGAGATGGGACCTGAACCTGTCAAACATTTACGGCTTTTCCTATCAATATGTCATAAATGTCTGAGATGAGAATGCCACTTTAACCCCTATCCAGTCATCAGTTTGTATAGTAGTGGTAATGTTACTATTAGTTTATATTCACATGTGACAGATGTGTACCAAAAATGTCTGTGACTGTCTCACTCATCTCAATGGTGCTATCAGAAATCCATTCTATTGATACGCTATAAATGTCTGAGATAACAATGCCCTTTAACCTCTTTCCAGTCATCAGTCTGTATATAGTAAGATATAAGAGTAGGGGTAATGTCACTATAGGGTTAGATTAACATATGACAAATGTGTAGCAAAAATGTCTGTGACTCATTCATCTCAATGGTGCTTGCAGAAATCCATTCTATTGATACACTATAAATGTCTGAGATGAGAACACCCCTTTAAGAAAATGTAATCCTATAATATTGCTTTGACTTTCCCGGAAGTCTTCAGCAATAACAACTGTCATTATGATTATTAATAACAAATTAAATACAGTAAGTGGAAAAGACCCAAAAGTAGAACATTACCGAATAATGAAAGAATGAAAAATCCAATTATTATAGCCTAATAGTCTAAAACTCAGAAGAGAAAGCTGGGATCAATCTACCAGAAATATCATTGGTATTAGTCAGACATTCAATACAACTGGGCAGTGTATTTGCTCTAAAGAACTAACCACATTAGTTCAGATATTGTAGGGTTTTTAAAATGTAGTTTCTTCATGTATTGGGATGTAACACTGCAGCTACCAAATGTTGTCCGATAAGCTAGATCAGTTACGGACTGACCCACCGGAGGGCCAGAGGATTCTCCAGTGTGTCCTGGGTCCACCACATATACTTCCGGGGGGCTTTGAGCTCTGCCAACTACTGTGTGCTGCAGGCAAAGCCTGTGGTCCACAGCAGTAAGCAATGTACACAACGTGATGTACTGATCAAGCCCTCTGTGCTGCTGGGTCTTGATGGTTGTAGTTGGATTCCTCTTCCATTCCTCCATAGCGACATCACAGAGCTGGTGGATGTTAGAGACCTTGCGCTTCTCCACCTTCCGTTAGAGGATGCCCCATAGATGCTCCATAGGGTTTAAGTCTGGAGACATACTTGGCCAGTCCAGCACCTGTACCCTCATTTTCTTCAGCAAGGCAGTGGTCACCTTGAGGGTGTGTTTGGGGTAATTATCATGTTGGAATATTGCTCTGTGACCCAGTTTCCAAAGAAAGGGGTTCATGCTCTGCTTCAGTTTGTCACAGTACATGTTGGCATTCATGGTTCCCTCAATGAACTGAAGCTCCCCACAGTCGGCAGCACTCATGCAGTACAAACCATGGCACTCCCACCACCATGCTTGACTGTAGGCAAGATACACTTTGTATATCAATTAGTGGTAGACTTATTTGTTATATACTCTATATTTATTAATCCAATATTATGTCCATAATTTTTAAGACAACATTAAATATCATTAAAAATCTTAGAAAAAAAGGCTTAGGTATACTTAAATTTTCCGGTCCATCCATAACCTCCACGTAAGCATGCAATAGTCCGATTCCGCATAGCAGGGAGACGCTGAACAACGGGCGAGATGCACACCTGTGCTGCGACGTTTCGAAGGGATACTCCTTTTTCAAGCATGCACAGTGTGTTGTAAGGAGAGCTTATAGACCATATATAGAAAGTTAAAACAAACAATGCAAAATTACAAACAACAATAAAACATTGTAAAAACTGAGACATATAAGTCATAAGAAAGCCTTAAAGCTTAGATTTTCGTTTAAACCCATAGACGATAACGTTTGCAACTTCCTAATTCAATACGCTTCCTGTTGGAGTAAACGTTTCTTAACCATTTCAGAAAACTATTTTCATTCTATTTCCTCCCAAAAACGCACTTGGTTTAAGGTTTAGAGTGTTTTTTTCTTAAAAAATGGCCCGGGGAAAAGTGGTTTCACCAAAGTTTTTCTTGGGTTTTAAATTTTTTCCTTACTTTTTTGTTTTTAAACGACGAAAATTGCAGGCGGTGGGCTTTTAGCCCCCAAACCCCCTTCTTGTCGGACCTATATATTAAACCCTTTCCGCAAAAAGGGCATTTTAAATTTTTTAAACAACCTGCGTTTTTATTCACGTAAAAAAAAACTTTTTTTTTTTAACTAAATTTCCTTTTTAGGGGTGCCTAATGGTTAAAAGGGGCCCTTTGCTTTCAAACAATTAAGGCAAGGAAATGTTTTCCGGATCTTTACGTTTTTGGGTTTTTTTTTGGGTTTTCCCGTGCGTTTTTTTAATGTCAGACGATACAATTTATAGTTTTATTTAAAATCAAAGATAAGATTTATGTAAAATCATAAATATTCCAAAAAACTCATTTCCAAAGGTTTTTTTTTTCCCTTCCACAAAAAGAAGAGATGGGGTGATTTTCACCCATGGACAGAAACAGGGGCTGAGCTCGGGGAAAACTAAATTTTTTTTAACAAAATTAAATTTTGTTTTACAGATAAAAGCATTGCCCTTCAGCCCTAATTTAAAAGTCCTTTGGGGTTTTTGAGGTAACCCAAACTCCTTTAATGTCGATTAAAAGGCTCAGCTAGAAACTAAAATTTTTAAATTTATGTATTAAAAACCATCCCAGCCTGAGGGGGACAGGGGCGTGGGTTAAAAACTGCCTGTGACCCAGGGGAAAACGCTTAGTGAGAAAACCCTTTTAAGTCTTTTTTTTATGTAGGTTGGAACAAGGGAAAATATTTATTTATTTTTTGTTTTTCAAAAAAGTTTATTTTTAAAAAAAAAATGCTTTAAGGAACAAAAGTTTTTTTAATTTTTTTTCAAAGGGGAGTATTTCAAATTTTCTGGAGGGAAAAAAAATATTTTTAATAATCAAAAAACTTCTAAAGTTGGGAAATTTAGGAATTTAAAGGTTTTTTTTAATTGGCTTGCGAAAACACAAACCAAAACCCCGATCCTAAATATATCTTAAAAGATTCAGGGTTTTGGGAAAACAATTTTATTTGCAAAGACAAAAAAAGTTTTTGATGTTAATTTTCTGTTTTACATCTACTGGGGTAAAAAAAAACAGTAAGAATAACAAAAAAAATAAGTCCCAATAGAGGTATCCCAAACCCTCAGTTTTAAATGCTTTAGGTATTTAAATGATCCCGCCCAGCGAGGGCCTCCCAAAACACGCCAAAAACCGCCTTACAGTGAATTTAAAATTTTGGGCAAAACCCAATGAGGTCAATCCCAATTTTAAAAATTTTTGAAGGGATGCCAAAACCCTGGGCCCTAGGTTTCCAGGGGGGGGGTTTTGCATGACCCCAACCCCGCCCCCTTTACGCAATTTAGACCCCTGAAGGACCAAACCCAAATCATCCAAATCTTCACATTTTCCGTTTTAAAGTCTGCCCATACCGCCCCTTTTTTCCCCCATTTTCGCTTTAAAGGTTTTTAAAAATTCCCCCAAACCAGTCAGCCCTGTGGGGGAAACTGTGTCGAGGCCAAATTCCTGGGAAAACCCGGGATTTTTTGCTGCTGCGGAAAAGAAATTTAAAACAGGTTTCCCTTCCGGATTTTCAACTTTGAGGGGGGGAATGTTTAAAGAAAACAACTGCAGGAGGTTTTGCAAAAAGACACCGTGATAGTCCGAATTTTGATAAGTACCTTTTTTTCCGAATGGGAAAAGGCCTCACTGCTCCCCCGATATGGGTCATGTTCCCGTCTCCCTTCCCACCCCTTTCCAAATTGGAGTCGGTCCCCCCGGGTAAATTGATGTAAACTCGGTACCCTATTCCAAGGGATAGAACTTTGAAATTGATTTTGGGTACCTACAAGGAAGAGGCTTTTGTTAGACAATGACAAGCTTTAACCATTCCCCTCAGTAATGGCTTTTTTGTTCCTGTTCCAGTTAGTTGGAAGTGGGCGACAAATTAGATTGCTTCTCATCTATATTTAAGGGTGGGTAGGTGCGAGGTGCTTACCTTGAGCACACAGTGCTCAAAACATTTTGGGCGGGGCGATTTTGCTTTAATTTAAAATTTTTTGGGTGAAAAAGAAGTTTTAGCTGTAAAAATTTGCAACCAAGTTTTTGGGGAACGATAGGGTGTGGGCCCAACATTGTCGTATGATTTTAAAGGAGGAACGGGTACAAAATCTTTGTACGTAACTGTTCTGCTTGTCTTAAACCCCCTTTTAACAGGCAATTTGAAGGATATGAATCCCCCCCGGAAATTCCCCCCATTGGGGATCAGCGGGCCCCCCCCGGGGGGTACGCCCAATTTTCTTTCCCCGAGGCGGAACACAGAAGGTAATCTGGGTAAAATAGAGGGATCTCGATACTTTAATACATGGCATAAAGTGGCTCAGCCCAAGGTAGGGGGGAAAATCCCCCCTTTTCCATCCTCAATCTGAATCCACCTTTTAGAGGTGGTGACATAGAACCAATCAACTATTCTAGTGGCATTAGCCGCCTGATAATACAATTTAAGGTCTGGTAGCGCTAAGCCCCCTTTTTCCTTTTTCCTTATCAGGACATCCCTTGCAATTCTCAGTCTCTTATTGTCCCACACAAAGCGCCGTATGCACCCATTCAGGTCCTGGAAAAATGAGTTGGGTAATCTAATCGAGATTGTCTGGAATAAGTACAGAAGGCGCGGCAGGATATTCATTTTAATAATGTTAATCCTTCCTATCCACGAAAAGTCTCCCATCTAGACAAATCCCCTTTAATACGTGTCAGCAGGAATGCAAAATTTAAGTCAAAGGTTCGCTTATAGTTGCTCGGAATCTGATCACCTAAATAAGTGAAGGATTCACCCACCCAGCGAAAGGGATACTGGGTTTTCAAGGAGGCAACTACCTGGGGGTGTAAGGTAACATTTAGCGCCATGCTTTTGGAATAATTCACCTTAAAATTGCTAAGTTTTCCATAGAGATTTAGGAGATCCATCAGAGGGCACAGCGAGGTCTCAGGTTCAGTTATGTATAGCAACAGATCATTCGCAAATGCTGCGCACTTATGGAACTCAGTTCCCACTCTGATACCCTTAATCTCCCCTGCCCCCCTGATGGATTGTAAAAGGTATTCCATGGAAACAACGTAGAGGAGCGGGAAGAGGGGACACCCCTGCCTCGTACCATTATTAATGTAGAACGGTGCGGAGAGGGCCCCATTGATTTTAATCTGTGCCATTGGTGATTTATATAGAGCAAATATTTTTTGAAGCATCACCGTGCCCAAGCCAGCGCGCGACAAGGCAGATCTCATAAAGTGCCAATCCACCCTGTCAAACGCTTTTTCCGCGTCAAGTGAGAGTAGCATTGCAGGAGTGCGAGATTTCTGCACATGGTGGATAAGGGAAAACGACTTCAATGTATTGTCTCGCGCCTCTCTACCCACCACGAACCCTACTTGATCAGTGTGTATCAAGTCCGGCAAGATAGAATTTAATCTGAGCGCAAGCAATTTTGTGTATAATTTAGTGTCTACGTTTAGCAGAGATATGGGTCTATAACTGGGACAGGTCAGAGGGTCCTTCCCAGGTTTCAGGATCATGGTGATATGTGCCTGCAGGAAAGCGGGGGGGAACGGCTGTGTGGGTGACACAGTGTTAAAAGAGGCCAGCATAGGCTCGGACAATTTATCCCTTAGAAATTTGTAAAATTTGGCTGTAAAGCCATCAGGGCCTGGGCTTTTCCCCGTGGGTAAAGCTGAGATTGCCTCGGCCAACTCACTCTGAGTAAATGGATCCTCCAGTGCCCGCAATCTGATAGGGTAAATTTCTGGAAGGGAGGCCGAGGTCAAAAATGCATCCAGGTCGGCTTGTGACGGGGTACCATGCTGAGCAGAGACAGCAGGAGGCAAGTTATAGAGGGCTCTATAATGATCATGGAAGCTATTCAGTATGTCTGGTGTTTGATGAACTATTCTCCCTTGTTTAGTTTTAATAGCAGGAACGTATAGGGAGGCTCTCTTGTCCCTCAAAGCCCTTGCTAGTAACCTGCTCGGCCTGTTCCCCCAGATATAATATGATCCAGCAGAAAGTTGGCCTGAATACATTCTTTTCTCCAAAAAGCTGGGGGATCTCAAGCTTAGTGGGGCACCCAGTTCCGGGAGGGCGTTTTCTCCCGGGTGTTTTTTTGAGCTGTCTCCAGAGTGCGATTTTTTTGTCAGCAGAGAAAAAAAATTTTCCCCGGGTGCCCCCTTCTTTAAAAACCCCCTTGACCCCTTGCCGAAAAAAACGCCACAAAGGGGACTTTTTTTGGTTTTTCCCCCATTTAAAGCGGGGTTTAAGTAGGACCCGTGGAGGGGTTCGCTCGGGGAAGGTCCCTCAAGTGACTTTTTGTAGATGGCCAAGAAAAACCGGTCGTTAAGAAGGGACTCTTTTAGTCCCCTTTTTAAAAATTTTTTTAGGGAGCACTATCCGGGGAGACCAACCCCCGGGGGACGGGGCTTGACGGATAACAAAATTTTTCCCCAATTAGATGTTTTTCCAACATTGGGGGGAAACATGTTTCGGGCAAGATATAGTCCAATTCTGTTTTAAGGGGTGGGGGGTGAATTGAAGGTGTAGTCTCGGGAAATTTGGATAAGCAATGCGCCGGGCATCGACGATTTGGGAAGTAGTAGAAGCTTTTTTATTTTTTTTCAATTTATTTAAGGGCCCGAAGAGTGTCCCGGGGGATGTATCCCTTTCCCGGGGATTAATTTGCAATGTTTAAACTCCACAAGGAAAATTTTTCCTTTCCCTGCTATAGTTTTAAGGGTCACTAAGACCGCGAGAAAAGGAAAATTTGCCCCTTTGGTTAGGAGCATAAAATTTTTGCTAGGGGGGAAAAGAGTCCCAGCGATTTTAACTTTAGAAAAAGACTTTAACCTCGAATTGGGGTCTGCTTTTTTATCTAGTAATTGTCCGGGTTTAATTTTTGGGGAAAAAAAATTGGCTTTTCCCCTTTTTTTTTTGCCATGGGAAAAGTTGCTGCTGGGGCCCAAAAGGGGGGGGGAAGTACTTATTTTAAATGCTTCCAGGGTTGTCCTGTCATGAGATGCGTTTTTTTGTAAACAGGGGATTTTAGCCCCGTGTTTATAAAAAGCTGAAATAAAACTTGGGCCCTTTCCCTCTCTGGGATATTAAATACCCTTTTGGGAAAGAAAAACTGGAACAATGTCATGGGGACCAGAATAAGAGAAGCAAGAAAAATTTTGGGGGGGTTTGACCCCTAGAAAACCCCTGCCCCGCCCGGGTGAAAAACCCACCTCCATTTACATAACATTTGGAAATTTAAAAAAAAAACCCCTTTAAACAGCCCAAACCCAAAAATTCTACAAATTTGAAAAAAAAATTTTTAAATTGCAGCAAAAGCTCACTGGGTACTTGCGAGGTCAAGTTGCTCCCCCTTCACAACCTATGGGGGGGGGTAACAGTAAACACCCCAAAAAGTAGGAGTGTTTGCAAAATTAAAAGGGCCTTCAGGGGGGCCGTGGGGCAAAAAACTAGAAAAAAAGCTTTTTCATGGGAAATTTTTATATATCAAAATCATTTTGAAAATTTTTTTACATATCTGTAGGGCCCCAGGTGAGCTTCAATCAGCTCCCTTTGGCCAAAAAAAAATACTTAAAGACTCCATACCCGTTAACGCTATTTTTGGGGGTTGTGTAAAAAGACTTCTCTTCTCTTCGCGCTCCATTTTATTCTCTTCCCGGGCGTAACAAATCTTTTTTACGCCCTTTAAAGGCGCTGCTTTTTTTGGGGAGGGGGAAAGAGTATCCCCCTAGTCCCCCGTTGAGAGGAGGGGGGCCAATCTGGGGGGGTTTATAAGTTGACTTTTCCGCATAGATCATTTTCCCCCAAAAGGGGGGGGAACCGCTGGGGAATTTTCAAGGCTGACAGGAAATATGGCAGAACTTAAAAGGGGCCCGGAAAGTAACAGTGCAGTTTGTCGTACGGACGTGAAGGGCGAATGGGTTTTCCCCCCACCTGTTTTGGAAACCCCCCTTTCTGGGAAATATTTGGGGTTTAAAAGGTCGCAATGCTTTTCTGAGGCGCGGGTTACGCCTGGAAAGGTCTGGAAAATATCGGCCACCTGGACCCCCCTTAAATTTAAGATTAGGGGGGCTCCTTGCCTTTTTCATGATTTTTTTTTCTTTTATGGCGTAGTAATGAAAAGGGGGCAAAAAAACTTCCCCCGGGTTTGAAGGGTTTTTGACTAGGGGGGCCCCAAAGCCCCGTGTGCCTTTCCTTCTATGGACAAAAACACCCTCCCCCGCCCAGCAATTTGTTGAAAAGAGTCCGAAAAAGGGCTGCACCATTTTTTAGATTTTCAAAAGTTTTCCCGGGGAAAACCAAGGCTCTAAAAATTTTTCCCCCGGGTATCCCTGTTTTTGGAATCTTTAAAATTTGGGTTTTATTGGTTTTGGCCCCAAAGGGTTTTTTGCGTTGCAAATATTGCTTTAGGCGGAAAAACGATTGTTTTTTTAGTAACTTGGGCCGTTTTTAAAGCTTGGGACTTTTTGGGTATGAAACCAAGTCTGATTGAACAGTAGCAGATCCTGCTTCCCCGGGGGTCTTAGATCCTTTTGGGTAGGGGATTTTAAAAATCACTCCCTTTTGGGGGTACGCTTTGTCCCCTTTTGTTAAAAGGAGTTTTGTTTTGCTAGAGGGATAGTCCCCCCATTTCCCAAGAGTTTACTGAAAAGGGGCAGTCATGCTGACTGGCCGGGAAATAACACTTTTTAAGCGCTCCTGGTTTTCTGCGGATTTTATAGGGTTACCCTGCCTGTCACTTTCCCCAAACAAGTCAACAAAGAGTCTGAGAGCCCTGCCCCAAGGGCTGTGTGGGGACCAATGGCCCCGCCTTTTTTGTGGGGACTGGCGGTGCTGGGGGGGGTGGTGCGGTGCAGGGGGGGAAAGGGATCAGGGCCCTCAATTTGTTTCTGAAGTCTGTGCCCTCCTTTTAGTAGGAGGCTCCTTCGCACCCAAAAAGGGTTCCTTTTGCAAGGGAGATCCTCTCTGCCTCTTTGGTCTGCAGGATGTGGGGGGACCCCTGCGGTGAGACTATGCCCTGGTAACTCTCCCCCCGCCTGCCATAGGACCCTTCTGGGATCTCTGCGCGCGGTCTCACCCCTGCTCCTTTTATCCGGGTCTTTTCCCGGGGTTGGGGTTTCCCGGTGCTGCGTTTCGGGCTGTTTTCCCCGCCGCCTGCGCTTCCCCTTCCACTCCGCCGGCGGCCGAGCGTGCGCAAAAAGCTCCACGCTCAGTGAGGGGAGGGAGCCCTTCCGGCGGGAGGCCCCGAGGCCGGGGCCCCCCTTTTTCCAAGTCGCGAGGGAGAGTATTTGCCGACCCCACATTAAGCCACTGACGCCCTGTCCCCCCTCTGCGCTTTCTGGCTCTCCTCGGGTTCATTTTGGGATAATTCGGGTCTTTGAGTGCGGTCCCACGGCTCCCCCAAAACACTCTGCCCCCTTTTCACGCTAAACCACCCCCCCGGAACAGAAATTTTTTAAGTGTAACTCCAGACATAGGGTGTGGGAAATGGTGACACATGCTTTGACGCTGTGCTCTGAGTCACACACAAAATAGCCTCCTTTCTTAAATGGGTTGTCTCACCAAGCTGTTTCATGTTTTTTGTTTTTTTTTTAAACATATTTTATTTGGTTTTCAATTTGTTTTACAACAGGAAACAAAACAGAGGAAATTTTTTCCAAAAAAGAAAAAATAGCCATTTACAAAAGAATGAATAGATTTTCCATACCAGAAAGATGTCAGCAAATACACATTTAAAAGGATCATACTAATAATATTTAAACATTAGAGTTCATTTGTAAAGGGCTCTTTGATGTTTCCGAGAACTTAAATGAAAAGCAATAAATAAAAAAAAAATTTTTTAAAGGGAAAAAGGGACTAAAGGAAAAAGTAATGTAACGGGGGGGCGCCGAAGACGTACCCGAAGCGCCGACCCAAATCCGGGTGTGGATCCTCTGTGATCCCGCAGGGGGTGGTAGTGGAGGACAAGCCAGGGAGTGGAATCTAAGGGGCCCCCCGGGCTTTCCCCGGCCCCCCGCAAAACGGGATGGATTGGCTGGGGACCCCAGGTACTACCCCCTGAAATGGCTACCTGTGGTGCAGCCGGGGTGCAGGAACAAGGAAAATGACCAGGATCAGGGGGGGGTTTTTAAAAGTACATATGCACCACGGAACGGCAGGAACTGGACGGGTAACACTCGGGACAACCCGGGGAAAACGGCAGGAAAAAGGGGAGCAAATACAGGACAGGAAAACGGGGGATACGGAGAACCCAACAGAACC